>CAJDYZ010010987.1:17737-37020 GCA_903986555.1 Heterotrigona itama | reverse complement strand
AAAAAAAAAAAAAAAAAAAAAAAAAAAAAAAAAAAAAAAAAAAAAAGAGAAACGAAGACAAGTCCTGCACTCTTGGTATTTGCTCGATATTATCCCCGGACACGATATCACGACGATTGAAGGTAACAATGCGCGCGAGAACGTGAGAAAGTATCAACGAATGCTGGACGCACGGAGGCGAACGAACGTGTTTGCCAGCAATTTCGATGTGTATCGAGGGGGTACACCATATCCACGGTTCGTCAATCTTTCAAAAGTAGGCGGCTTTCGACGACGGTTTCAATGCCCATCCACTACTAATTTCCTTCACGTTGCCTGCGTTTTCGCGCGTTTCGCCGTTGCTCCCGCGTCCCCTTCGTTATTTTCCATTCATCTCTCCATTCATCTGGCCGATTCGAAATCTGTTTAACGCGGCGTCGGCCGCAGAACAGGCGAGCCTCGAGCACGCACGACGATTCGGCAGCAATTTGCTCTTGAAAAAAACGGGACAATAGGCGTTCGTTCCCCCGGTGAACGCCAGGAGAAAAAGATCACCGCCTTTTCTTCTTTTTTCTTCGTTCCGCGGCCCAAGTCTCTTCTTCTGTTTTTCCCCTTTTGTCCCGTTTCGTGCCTTTCAGGCGACGACGCCTCTTCTCTCTCTCTCTCTCTCTCTCTCTCCGGCGACTTTCGTTTCGTTTCGAGTCCCTCCGCCGCGCGCGCCGCCGTAATTTCGAGGGTGAATGAAGAGCATGAATGGAGTGGTTCCCCCTCACCTCACCCCCCTCCCCAATCACACGGTTGTGTCCGGAAATTCACGGGCCCCGTACTCCATTTAGTGATTATCCATCGATAGACACGCGAGTTTCCTAGCTTCTTCTTCTTCTTCTTGTTCTTGTTCTTTGGATCCTCGTCGGTGTTTCACCTTTTTGAATTGTTAAACGAAATCCACGAATCAGAGGCTTTGACGTTGAACGAAGTTTAAAATTCATTTAAATGCAACTTATACTTTCTTTTGTACTTCGATACAAAATTCTTGGCAATTTCCTTAGCACTGTGACCGTATTAGGAAAATCTGAAAAACTCTTTTTTAGATAATATGAAATAATAACATTCCATCATCAACAGCAAATTAAAGTAAACGTGTTGGATTGTAGATCGTCGTGTTCCCACTCAGGTAGACGTGATTCTCTGATTATTGTTTCTAATATAAATAAATTTAATATACCTGATAATATTCGACTATCTTCTGGTAATAATCTCTAACAGTTGACTCTGACCTAATTATCTAAATTATTAGAGAAGATTATCTAAACTAATAACTTTCTCTTATAATCGAGTTCAGTAAACTATCGAAATCAGAAATCTGTCAAAGATGTCAATCTGGCTTCTATCTGAAACTATTATCCTAAAAGTATCATTGGTCCTACTTGAAACTACTCGATCTAAAGAAGACTCGTTTGAGTTCGCTACGATAAACGGTAACGAAGCAAAAATATCGAAAAATGTCCAGAGGAATCACTGGAGCAACAAGATCCTCTGATCTTTCTTTCCTTCGACTTGCTCTCTTTTTTTTTTTCAGTCGAGACTTAATTAACCGCCAATTGATCGACGGTCCCGCGATCCAGGCGTGATCAATTGATTACCACCGATCTACGTCGCTTTCGTCGAACCTCCGCGATCTCGATTTCCTTTCCCTCGATTTGCAGCAACACGCTATATTGACGGTAGATACTTCTCTAAGCTAAACCTATTTTCAGCAAGAATGTAAATATATCTTGTGAAAAGACTGGAAGGTTCCTTTCAATTCTTCACGCAGGCTCGAAACGTTAAAGGGATCAGGCTTGCACGCGATTTTCTCTTTTGGAGAATTCTTAAAAATGGATTGGAATACATTTTTGTATATCGTACACAGGGTTTCAATGCAGCGTCCAGTTAAAAATAATCGCGATTATATAAAGTGCCATGGGATTCAATAGCTGAATTCTGATGGATAATGTTTAACAAAGGTACAATAATTTATCGAATTATCATCTGTGCAAAGTTGTTTTGTATAATTTATTGAAACACCTTTCGATGGAATGGAATTATTTCTAACATCGATTGACAAATAAATTAGTGCCGCAAAATTTACTTTGAAATTTTCACATATATAAAATCTAATAAACCTTCAGCTTACGATACGTCTCGTTGCAATAAATTAATGCAATTAATGAACTCACACTTGAAAAAGAAAAAGAAAAAACTGTGATTTCGATTCACATTTACTCTCAACGTACACACATGTATGTAACACTTGTACATCAGAGAAAACGAACAAGAACGTCTTACGACGTAAACCATATGATCCGACCGCGTTGAAAAGATCCACGGCCGTAACGTTGCAGTTCACGCCCATCGGTGTAATTCAATTTGGCCCCATATTCGTTCGACATCTAACGAAACCGAGGAAAAAACGAAGAAGAGCTGGTAGACGACCGAAATCGTCTACAGGTAAAACGGGAGGATCTCCGAGGATCGAGACGAAGATCCGTGCCCTCTCGAGCGTGGATCACGTAACTGCCTCCGCCTCTTCTTCCTCTTCTCCATCGTCTTATTCTTCCCTTGCATAGCCATCCTCTTCTCTTCTGTCTTTCTTCCTTTCTCCTCTGCTTGCTTTCATTCTCTCTTCTTCGAACACGATTCAGCCTCGTGTACCTGAGATGTTACGAGTACGAGGAATTTTGTGTAGGGGAAAAAAAGAAGCTGGCCAGTACGTGCTTCCTTTTCTGGATCCTAATTCGTCTATCTTTACCGGTACTTCCGTTCGCCACTTTGGTGGTTCCTCTTGCATTCGTTCCTCCTTCCCTTCTTTCATTCCACAAGTTCACAATTCAGTTTTGATTTTTCCCTCTTTCGCTGCGTGTACATTCTCCTTTCAATGTCTTTGTATTAATTGTTTTGTAAATTTTGCCATTATATCTGTGTTTCAGAATGAAATGAAATCTCTCTCTGTCGAACATTAGAACATACGAATAAGTCTATTTTCTTCGGATTATCTCTTTCGAGGATTTCCTCGATTCGGAGTTCCAACGAACTAAAAATTTTTTCTATTCTCTAGGCGCTCTTTGGTTTCGATAAGACCTGCAAAATTTTCGTAGCTTCGAGAAATTCCTCACTAAATTCCACTCACTTGAAAGACTAGTTTCGCTTAGAGTTATATTATTGGAAGTGAAGATTTAAAAAAGGCACATTTTCATATCCAACATTGTACAGAGCGAACCAGAAACGAAAGTTATTATAATGCAATTTTAATCGAAATTCCCCTCGTTGTATTTCCCTTTTGCCATTTCGTGGATAAATATACGCAAATACGTATTTATGCTTCCTGATGGCCTTACGAGGCCTCGAACGTCGGGAACGTTCGTCGAGATCAAGATGGCGACATCAAGTATCTCTGGAATTTCCGGTCTTCAAAAGCACAACGAGTCGAGGTAAACGTGGTGGGTGGTCTTATTGTTAGAAACGAAGAATTAGCTAGAAAAGCGGCGGACTTCAACAAGATTTTAAACTCGAAACAATTTCCTCGACTTTGCTTTCTGCAAATAAAATCGCAGCTCTTTGGAATAACGAGACGCTCTTTAAAATGATAGAAACAAAGAGGCTGATACCAGGTGGTCGCGATTAAAATGAAAGAATGAACACGAGACAGCAGCAGCAACTGGTTGTGAAACAGTATTGTAATTCGTACGAGGATTTCTGCGAACGGTAGGACATTATGAGAAACGTGATAGGACCTTTAAATCCTTTTGCAGAAACCAACATCATTTACGGTTTGGCCGAGTAACAGGGGAGGAGCGCGAGACGAATGGGGAATGAGGTGAACAACTCGTTATTAAATAGAAGTTCCTGCTGAAGCTTCATTGTAGTGTAGAAAAGCTCTTTTCTCTTTTTAAGCATTGACGATTATAAATCCGTTGTCCGTTGTGTCGTTGTGAATATTCTTCTCAATTTGTCAGAATATCTCATTTTTAGAATATTGATGGCAAGTTTATTTGCTTGAAATGAAGATCAGATAGCATAGATCTCTGTACAAGAGAACAGAAATTGTTATATTCTTATTTAGAAGCTAATTTTGATTAAATAATTGTGATCAATTATTTAATTCAACAGAATAGATATGAATTTCTCAATTCCAGCAAGTACTATATATTCTAGAAATTATGATTTCTAATAAATAATATTTCTATAGTTAAAATTCTGATGCGTTCTTAGAAGTCTGAGTGTGACATATAAAACAAAAGTAGGACTCTCATTACGATTCTTATTATTAGAAGACGAAACAAATATCTATTCAACTGACATGGGTACTGAACGACTCAAACTGTGATTCTCTCTCTCGTGCGAAAAAATTCAATTCATCCAAGTATCATTGTTCGTGTGGTCACGATCAAGAATAATCAAGATTGTCCCGCACAAAAAGCCCGATACAAATGACAGAATTGTAAAACACAAGGCGTGCGAATTCCCTGCAGTCTCCTTCTAAAATGGCCACGTAGCAAGAATTTCTCGAAAAAAGATTCGAGACACTTTATGAGATAATCCCAGAAGCAGCTGAGTCTTTTTCTTTTCTCTCTTTTTTTTTTTCACCTCGCGGTGAAAGAAACTGTTCCAAATAAATGTCTGTTAATGGTAAAACGCGCGAGAGCAACGCGATCGAGAGTACAATTTTCCGTTTCCTCAGTCGACTAGGCGCAGCCGCTTATTATTGCAAAAAGCCCGGCCCGTCCTTTTACATCGGGGATTTTCGAGAGTTTTTGCGCCGATGTTTCGGTAGGATGACGATCTCGGGAAGCGGGATCCTCTCGATCGTGAACTGCTTTCTCGCTTCGCTCGGTCCGGCTCAATTCTTTCTACGTTTCGTGCTGGCGGATCGACCTCGATCGATTTGCTCGAGATTGTCCCTCGATCATCTCTCTCACAAATCGATTCGAACGAGTACCCTGATTGCCGGACGCCTCTCGATTTTCGGCCAGTTCATCGAACAGCCGACCCACTCGATCCTGTTTGCAAATTTCTTTTTTTTTTTAATTCGCTTACGAACAGCGTGTCGTTCTTTGGAAAATATGAAGGAACTTGGCCACGCAATTTCATTCGTACTTATTTGTGACGATGATTGAAGTGGCAATAACTGTGGAGTAAATACAACGCGATATTTAAAATGCGGTCAATATAACGTAATAAATTGTATCCACTTTCTTATTTGACAAAATGACAAAATATTTCCTTTCAGGATTAAATTTTTCTACCAATTGTGTGCGTTCTGATGTAATTCTTTGCAAAATTCTGGAGGCATAATACACCAAAATTTAAAATTAATTTCTATCAACTTTATAAATATTTCTGCTTACCACTGTGGCTATCCACGCGTCGTTGCAAAAATTGTAAATGTATTAGCGGTCCATACTTTTACACGATACGTAGCTGGTCTTAAAATTGCCACAAACAAACTTTTGTACGTGGCAAGTAACTGAGGATACGAACAGTAAATCGCAGGAAGTGTCGTGGGAAAAGCGTGGATGCGTTCAGGGCCGAAGGGTTCGATTCAATCCACCCTCCTCCCAAGAGTAGTCCTCGTGCCAAAAACTCGTCCATCTCATCCTAGATTCTCAGCCTCCTCTCTCCACACGTCCAATCAAACGAATCATCACGACTCTCGCTATTTACTTCGACGAAACCAAAGAAAATTCACGGCTTTCTAATGACTCGAATGACAAAAAACAGAATGGATGTAATATTCTTGTAAGGTATAAAAATTCAGAAATAGATTATATTAAAAGCCTTCCAATCCTTGGATAAGGAAACTAATTACAAAGAATAAATTTATTCAAAAACATTGGCGAGAATTTTATATAAATAATTCAGAAATAACCGTAGAGAAAAGAAGTTCAGAATCTTTCGAACTTGGATCGCGAGCGAGAAACAGAGGCAACAACGATACTAAAAAAAATTCTCACAGTACATACGTAGATTAATTCAGCGAGCTAGTCGCCTGTGATCAAACATGATCAAGTCACAAGGCTTCCCGGCTATCTGCGGAAAGCACCTCGTCTAAATCCTGAGCGCTTGAAAAGGGAGAATACGTGGAAACGAAAGGCTCCGTTCGGCCCAGTTATTATCGCGGTCTTGGCCGAATGGTCACCACGGGTTTCCTTGAGTCGTCCGCCAAGTGCGCGTCTGATTGGACGGACACGAAGGATGTCGCGCCACCAGGATACGCGATAAACCAACAGGCGATAAAGTTCAGCGAGCACCGCAGCCCAGGGATTTCTGAAATTCCAGTTTACGGAAGCCGAGGATCTCGTTCAACTTTCCCTCCTTCCACCGTCCTCGATATAACGTACGCGTGTAAAGTGGCTTCAACACTTGTAGAAATCATTCAAGAAAGGTATTTTTGTGAGAATTTTAACGAGACACCAGCGATAGTTACGTTGATAAAATTTGAGACGAATTTGGAAATTTGTGTAGATGTCTATTTGTGCGGATAATTTCAGTATCATAGCATATTTTGAATATTTTATACGCAGAGTCTACTAAGGACAAGTATACAAAAAAGAATCCGTATATTAAATACACATACGAGAATAATCAATATTAAAACTAATAACAATAATTAAACGTAATAACCTACATGACGAGCAAGAAAACACAATAAAATAAAATTGAAAAGATAAATAGAATAAATCGAATATTAAAAATCTTATTTTACGATTTTTTCGATACTTTCATCACTCTTTGTGTACCAAAAGCTATTTCACACTCGTGGAAAAGGAAGAAATTGTTTTTCAGAAAATTTCTTGATTCTATTAGTCGTAAGTATTCGTCAACGAAGGAAAAGAAGATTCGAATGAGAAAGGATAATGCCCTGTTGCAACGTATCAAGGATACATTCACAAGAATGCAAAATAGAGAGTTGCGATTGGCGAACAACCAGCAGGGAAATAAGTAGCAAGACGCAA
The DNA here is from genome assembly GCA_903986555.1 of Heterotrigona itama. Taxonomy (NCBI): domain Eukaryota; kingdom Metazoa; phylum Arthropoda; class Insecta; order Hymenoptera; family Apidae; genus Heterotrigona; species Heterotrigona itama. The sequence goes on along the minus strand of CAJDYZ010010987.1, from coordinate 30,046 downwards.
CAACGGTCGTGGCTGTCTAGAACGACGGTGGCGACGGATTTACGAGTTTAATTAAGTTCTGCGGTCGCGTTCGTCATTTTGGCGAGCATCGAAGCCTCGTTTGCAACCAAGTTTCCTTACTTACACGTATCGTGACTTATAGTAAGCGAAAGGCGCGTTAAAATCTACATAAACGCACGAGGAAATTTTCTCAACCCTCTGTGAGAGGCTAATAGTACGATGCAACAAATTCTTGGATTCTCATTAAGTTTCAACAACAATCCACACACTTGTGACACTGACAAATCGAGAATTCGTCGAGCCTCACTCTACAAATACACACCAACATTATGTTTCAATATTAATTACGAATAAAATGAAATTCTAATTTCACGAATATTTTCATGAATATATGTAATTGCAAAGGATTAAAAAGCCAAGAACGATGAATTCGTCTATACGAAAGATACCATTAACCGCCGTCGTAGATCTTTTTCATAAATATTTGTTAGAGCAATTAAAGTCATCGGTAAAATATGTCAAGCAAATGCTGAACAAACACTGTGACACTGTAAAATAAAATGAAATAAAGTAAAGAAAAAAACAAAATGCTCTTGTTGCGCAGTATTTTATAAAAATTAAGAATTCCATGCAACTGTGTCGTTCTGAAGACGAGCCGAGAATGACGATTTCTTTTTTACAATAAACGATGTGCCCGGCGAGGGTGTTGATTGCTAGCTTCCTAATGTGTCGCGTGGATACTTTAGAGTTGCCGCGGCAAGTTTAAGCTTGTACGTTAATAACCTGCTGATAGAGCATGATAGGGGTTGGCGTGTCGCAAGGGAGACTCGCGAAAGGAGTGTATGTGACACTTTCCTAATTGCCTAGCAACTTCTCTGCCTTTGGCGCCCCTTTAAGAAAGGTAACCCTTCTTCCCCCCCCCCCCCCCACTCGTAGACCTCAGACGCTTCGGAGGCGCCGACGCCACGAAGAAATTTAATCAACCACACGTGACACCAGACTGGCGGAGGATTGAAAAAAAAGAAACGTCCTCGCTGAGACGACGAGAACTGACTTTCCGGATGAAATTCTACGCGAATCCGGCTGCAGTTTGACATCAAATAGCAAAGGAGACGAGGGGATCTCCTCTCTTCACTCTTGTTCCTTCTCTTTCTCTCTCGCGGTACCTTACGCGGTAGCAGAGTGCCGTTTAACTAAAATTCCCGACCATTCTCTCAAGCCGGAGTAATGATTCCGTACAAGCACGCACTAGCCTTCCATTAAGCCCCCGGTTGGACGAAGATTTTGTCCGACGAGTAAGAAACACGACAATCACCAGTAGGTGGAGAAAAAGGCAGAGGAACGAGCAGAGAGGCACGTGAGAATCGCGAGATCTTCGTCCTTTCGATTTCTCTAGTCTGTTGGTATTCGGATTCGTGGCATGACTAGATGTATTTTTCATTAGGATTTTTAGAACGAAGTGTTCGAAGCGTTTTGGAATCTTTGACCTCTTCCTTTCTTCTTCGATTTCTCCAGCTGATTAATAGTATGCGTTTCGATAGATAAATATCTTTGTAGAAATTTTATGAACGAACTTTCCGACTGCGAGTCGGAGATGCTTCTATTGTAGAAAAATATATTAAAATACCACCTTGGGAAAATTACTTTTTCAATTCGAGCGAATGAATCACCCAACATCTTATCTTGCCTCAATAGAACCCTACCTAATTTCAAGTTCAATAACAGTGGACTCAACGTAATTCGTCGCTGTCCCCTGATTCTACTTCTACCAAGCTTCTACGAGACGGCCATAAGTTCCTTTCCGAGGAAGGAAACGAGACAGATCCACAGCTTTCGGCTGTTGTGTCTACGAAGTAAACATCGACAGAAGAAGTCAGCGGAGAATATACAATCAGCGTGATTGTTTGACACCCCATAATCAGCATCCTTACCCCTACCAGCGTTAGCAGCGTCTTTGTCTCTCCTCTCCCTCTCTGTCCTCTCTTCTCTTGCTCGTTTCGAGCAACAGGCAGGAGAGGACTCGCGAACCTTCCTCCCTTCAATTCTCTGCACCAGCTCTTCAGGTACTCAGCGCCGCTTGCCACTGGCGGGGCCTCATTACCCCGATCACGACTCGAGATGAGACTGCAGGCAAGAAGACGAGAAACGGACACGGTTATATTATAAGAGACAGGAATAACGCTCGCTTCCCTTTTTTCTTCACCTGCAGAAACCCTCCTAGCCCCGAGATTGTTGCTGTACGAGCTCGTTTCTGTTGCGTTTATCGCGAATCGAGACGGTGTACTTGTTCGAGATTGGCAAGAAGGCTGGCGAAAGGAATGCTTCTCTGATTGGCGCGCCGGCTACCGTGGAACAGTTTTGCGCTTGTATTTCACGTGTCGTACGTAATATTTTACCATGGTAAAATTCAACAATTATCGATGTAATTGTAAAATTTGTCGCGGGATTAACGTTCGGTGCGGTCTTCTTGCTTGTCGACCTGGCTAGTTTCTCAAGACGAGAAGAATGGCACATGCGCCGCTTGTAATCCTTCGCGAGGTATTTTCAAACTGATTAATCCACTCAGTCACAATAGAAGAATATCCTCAGACACTTTTCATTTTCGGTAATCGGTATTTATTGTAGAAAATAAAATTTCATCAATATATCGATATCTGGCGGATTCTTTGTTCTTTTATTTTAATTCTGCCGTACTCTTTCATAGGGATCCGTCGTGATGTATCGATGTCATTCTTTCATCGAGAAAAGGAAAGGCAAAAAAATATTCTGCTCGACTGAAAATAGTATTCAAAGTTCCCTCCTCTAGCGAGATAGAAGGCGGTTCGATTCATAGTCGGTGTAAACGCTGCTGGCCGAGTCACGATCGGCAGTGATCATGTAGGTGAGATTTAGAGAGCAATCACGGGCAAGGAGAGACCGGTGGCGGAGCAGAAAGAGAGACGAAATAGCGAGGAGGAGGAGGAGGAGGAGGAGGAGGAAGAAGAAGATTACGAAGAAGAAGTAGAAGAAGAAGAAGAAGAAGAAGAAGATGAGAGGAGTGGAAGAGGTTCGATTCAACAACGTCTGGCATCGCAAGCGAACCGAACCCGAGACAAAAGGAGGAGTTGGCTGCCAGCAGCGAACGGCAAAAACAACATGGATCCAGCTCTCGATCGATCGAGAAGCGATCGATCGATCCCTGGTATTACGCAGACGTGCACGTGAGTAGTACGTGAGCCGCACCGGCGCTGTCTTGTAGGTTGCACCGACTGTAAATTCAGAGGTGCATCTCTCTGAATCGGTGCCTTGACTCGAAAACGCTCAGAAAGAGAGAGAGAGAGAGAGAGAGAGAGAGAGAGAGAGGGAGCTGGCCACAACAGAGGCAAGAAGGATGAGGAAGAAAATTGCATCCACCGACGCTCATTTCGCACTCTCTGCGCTCATTCGTACGTGTGCTCAGGCCCTTGAATCTGCTCATTAGGCGCGAAGAAAGAAGGAGAAAGAGAAGAAGAAGAAGAGGAGAAAGAGAAAGAAGAAGAAGAAGAAGAGAGGAGAGATGAATGAGTTGACTGGTAAATTTCGCCGCGGACTATTTCCATTCATGTGATAGGCGTGAAAATGCGAGCATTACGAGTGGACGATCGTTCAGTTGGAAAAATAATTGCGATTTTTTGGAGAGATTCAGAGTGGAGAAGAGACGAAAGTTAACTATTTTCTTAACTGTTGGAGGGATACTAAAATGGCCAAGTGTAATAGGAGATGTTCTTCTTCTTTTCGAGTATAGTAGCTATAGTAGAAACGTCCTTTTCATTTATCATAAATAATATTATTATTACACAATTGACTGAAAGTGAAAACAATAATCTAATGGATCCAAGCCATCCTTGCAAATCTTTGTAAATACATCTAAGTTGGTGAAATTTGAAATCGATATACTGTGATAAATATTCGGACTAGATCGTGTATTATGCAAGGGACTCGAAATAATTTCAATTACGAGAAATCGATTGAGAAATTACTGCAAAAAAAAAAGAAAAAAAAAAAAGAAATAAATCTGAAACGTGAGTTACCGCGTTGTCGTCTTATAATCCTCACATAATCTCGCCGTTTCAGAGAAAAGACGGAAACCACTGTCTTGCACGAGGCAAAGAAGAAAGATGAGAGAAAGTTCGCTACCCTAGATGAGGTAATTACAATGGTGGCCGATCCAGGAAGGTGACACGGGTGCAGCGCAAAGTTGGCCCGGAAGGTAGGAACGATCGACGGAGAAGGTAGCCGAGGTCGAAGAGGAGGAGATTAGGGCAAAGAGAAACCGCAACGTAGCTTCAAAGAGGTCTTGCCAGCCAGGGGCGCGTCTACTTAACTTTGATCAGGTCGAGACCGCTGATGCGAGACGAGCCACGCAGAAATAAAGTGGCTGCCGAGTTTCCCGCCTTTTTGCATCTTGAATTATCGACTCCCGATACCACCATATTCGCCTCTTCGAGATATTCCTTCGAAAATTACCGTCCAACCTTGTCCGAGCCAATTTATATCGTTCGAATCTCTCAACTCATCTCGGTAGGATGGAATTTTTCGTGCTGTCGCATGAAAACGACATCCTCCGATGACATCCGAGTGCGACATTCCAAATTACGCATCGCCCTTGAGATATTCGAGTGCCTTCTCAATCCTTATTTGAATGTTTCCCATACATGTTCGTTTGACATCGTCTGTCATACAGGCAGAGATTGAATTTTTTCCTTCAATTATTATTCCCGAATTCTACGTTCCTTACGTTTCACGTTTTGCAATTATATTATTTCGTACATATGTCCTATACTATCCTATTTCACGTATCAAGATACTTTACAAGTGCGTGTTAAAATCGACAGTTCGATAATTAACCCATCTCGAAACATGCACGAGAAAATATTTGCCCGCTATTGAGAAGTTCAACAATTTTCAACGATCTCCTTTCGCCGTGGAGACGAGGCAATAGGCACGATTTATGATAAACGCCGAGAAAACGGAATCGAGTAGCGGGTAAATCTGTTTGGCGAGTGCAACAGGACACTTTTGCCTCGTGCTAGAGAGACGCAACGGTGAATCGTGGCGGAGATCAGCGAGAGAAGAGATGGAAACGGCAGGTTGAATGTCGTTATTACGTTGAATTAGAGGGTGCAGAGCCGGAACGAGGTATGAAACTATTACCTCGCGAAACGGCGGACCTCTCCCTCTCTCTTGATCCCTCACCATCAGCTTCCATCCCTCCCCATTTTGATAGAAGAGAAGGGGTTGGGTGGGGTTTGCGCGTAGTTTCGAGTCGCTGCACGAGCCACGAGGATGCTGGTCGTGAGCGAAAAGATGATGATGCCCGCTATCGAAACCAAAGGAGCGAACAGACCGGAAGACACGACCTTTATCTTTTCGGTCTTACTTGATCGAAACTAGGATCATTGAAAAAAATTATCGGAGGAAAAGATCTGTACAAGTAGAATTTCGACTGCTTTCGGTGTTTCTGTGAAATTCAACTTTGGATATTATGTGTAATAATTATGTGAGGTATTTAAAATAGAGCTGTTACTTGGTACGTTGCGGATTCACAGCCTATTCAAAAATGTAAAATTACAAAAATATTCGTGTCGTATATGTTCAGTGAGTTTTTCAACAATTAGAAGTTGATATATTCTGTTGCACAACTGTAACAGGTTTTACAATGAAACAAACGAAAGTATAAGTCGCACGTTGTGTAAGAAGTTATAAAATTCCACAGAAGAAGTTTGTAATCCACGACTCGAGACATGCTAATTTACAAATTAGTAATTAGCGAAAGGACGAGTCACAGGCTGCAGATTGTTACCTTCTCACTTATAGTTTTAAGTAGAACAGGACTTGGCGAGTCACTAACTTGACAGAAACGTTTCTTGCATAATTCTCCTAATGTTGCCTAGTGAAATGTTTCATCGAGGTTAATAAATATTTGCCACAACAGCACGAGTTCGTAGGTAGATGTTATTATTTCAATCTATTCAATCCAGTTTTACGTGAAACTGTAAATGAGAAATTTATAATCTACAACTTGTAACGTTATTAATTAACTAGCTAACGATATTAATGAATTGATAGGGTACAATTGCGCAGACTTCTCATTTACAGTTTGTAATTTCGCATGAGGATGGACGGGACCAAATGACTTTTCATTTATGTAATTAAGTATGAAATTCCATTCGTTCTATTAACAGACTTGTTACTATTATACAACAGGATGTATTAACTCGTGACTCATAAAATTTCACTAACAATATTACTGTAATTGTGCAAGTGGCTCTGTTAATTAATCAGCCACGTAGCTTGGACATTCTGATTCGAATCGATCCGTTTCGTTTATATCTGCAACCTGTGTAACATTGTAACGAGAAATAGGAGAAAACTGTCCAATACCTCTGTCTCAATCAATCCTTGAAACATACAAGGAAGAAAATCAAAGTTGCAGAAGCTTAATATGTACTATGTTATACCAACGTCAAGAGCATCAATTTCTTAGTAGATATATAAGTATTATATATATGAAGATGTTGAATTCTTCAATAATCCAAACGATATTTTACTAATTCTTGACCTGAAAATTATACTGCCAACTATATACCTATGTACCTAGATACTTAGTATATGTATAAACTGAATGTTTTTCACTGCTTTCATTTTTCCATAAATTTATTGTTTTACAGTCTACACACGGCCAACATAATGTACCAAAAATTAGTCATATCACTATATATATATATAAAATTAGTCTGCTGTTATAACGTTGAGAAAGAAGCACGAAAGCTAGAGCAGAAGATGTAAGACTCACCACCATGCTGAGGACTGTGTTTGTAGCAATCTTGATGAGCCGAGGAGCCACTATTAGCTCCGAGGTGTGTACTGGAAGCAGGCGATGCGGTCGGATCGGTGTTGTTGGGGTTGGTACAGGCACCACTAACCGAATTCGCGGTGACGTTGTTGCCGACGTGATGCTTATTCCTCCTGTACGGTTCTGATTCCCGTAGGTAGGGAGTGAACGGACTTGATGCGTCGGAAAAGGTCCCTCGCGCCAGTCCAGGAACCCGGGGCAGTGCGGGAACTCGCGCCAATCCAGGGATATGTGTCTGCCCTGAAAAATAAACGTAACACGTTTCTCTTTAACTCCACTCCAATCTTACACCACTTTACCACCTCGTGGATTTATTTTCACTTTAAATCAAACTGAACGCAGATCTTTAACTCTCTTTTGTTCCTTCAGTCACTTTTGTTTCTTTCATTGTAAGATTGAAAGATTGTGATCTGTATATTTAAATTTGAAACATGACAGATGCTAAAGAAAGACTAGAGACCTCGTTTATTCTGCCTAAACTTTAAGTTAGTGCATAAATACTTGAATGAAAATTAGTTACTTTCCGCAGTATTAAAGTATATTCTAAAAATCCAAGAATAACATAAATCAATTCAATTCAACAGTACAGACATCATAACAAGAAGAACACGGAGATTTTAAGGAAAAAATCTCGCTGCCCAAAGCAGGGACGTCCAGCGTCCAGAACATAGAGACAAGGAGAGTCAGATGTTTGTGCAATTAGCCCAATAGAGAGGGATAATTAAGAAACTCGAGTGGCTCGTGTCTCTCGATCGACTTCAATAGCATTCCTCGCACATTCCAACCGCCGCCGGTGAATTGATGGAGCCCTCCGGGCAGAGCCAAGTAACGCTCGTGTCTGCATAGTATACACAGCGGACACGGCGATTCTCTATTGGGGCGGGTCGCAATATGCATACAGTCCGTGTGTATCGTTATACGGCGATGCACATTATGCGCCACGTGCATAGGCTCGATTGCTTACGTAATCACTGAACAGGACGTTCAGTGGCAAAATCACTAGGCTATGTAACCTACGGTATTTTATCCGCGAGGTATCGATTCGAGAGAGATCTTTCGATAATTTAGTAGATACACGTCTTTTAGTACAGCCTTTAAAATCCCCGAATGTTGAGGTCGATTTCGACAGTTTTTTCTACACTGTGTTTTTCTTTGAAAAAGATTCTCCCGATCTGCGAAATACACTTGGGACCAGGACTAGGGCAGAGTCGAAGCGTATTTCGCTTCTCGTTTCATTTCCCATTTGAAAAATTCGTCCAAAGATGTGGAGCATGATGTTCTTGGTACCAGGAGAGAAAGCGAAGAATGGGAGCTCGCGAGGCGCAAATTGTTATTCCACCAGCGAGAGAAGGAACGAAAAGAAAGACGAGGGAATAAACAGTGGAAAGAGGGAAGGAAACGCGCGCGGCTGCAAGAGGAAGAAAGACTCGGGCCACGAGGGCGAACGACAAATAAAGTTCGACCGCAAACTGCACGAAATTGTCGGTGAGCCCAGATGGTCAGCTCCGGTGCGCCAACCGATGCCTACAAGATTATTCCTCGCTACCGACTACCACGATCACCGGCCAGGAGAAACAAGGCAGCTCTGTGTTCGACTCCGCGACCGGATCCCACGACTTCTCACGTACCGGACGCTCGTAATGCTCCAAACGTACCGGCCGACACTCTTTTTGGATCGGCTCGCCGCCGTGGTGTTTCCATTCAAGAGGAGCAAAGTAGAATGGGGTTGCAGCACGCCGGCGTATAATTCAGAATGGACGATCGCGACGGTGCAGTGGAGAACGAGGCAGTGCAGTTTCGTCCTTCCTACGAAAAGAGGAAGATACTTCAATCGTAGTGACTTATCCTACGAGAGATTCCTTCTAACATCTCTGGTTGAGGATGTGAAAGCGTGATGATCGTCGAACACGTTGCAGAATGGACGGAGTTGTAACAGTAATACGTAGCTTTCTGAATGAATATCCGAGTGTGTGATCACTGACGACCAATTCTGACATAACAATGTCATCCTTAATTAAATTTCCAGAAGTTTCTCTTATGAATTTTGCTTTAGTGTTGATATCAAAAGAGAATGATACGTATCGAGTCAAAGAACGACGAATGATATTCTTGTATCTCATCCAACAATATTTTCACTAAAAAGAAAATGAAATAAAGAGAATTATCATTAAGTGTACTACATGCGAGCGAAAGAAGCAATTCGACCTAAAAAAAAAAAAAGAAAATTGCTGTACTTAGTTAATTTTATACCTTTCGCAGTGTAAGAGAATTTGACGAATCTAACACACCTGAACGAGGATCGTTGTTCGCTAGATTCAACATCGGAGCAGCAAGGATCTCTTCGAATGTTGGATCATAAAGGTCTGACTTGGCTATCGCGTCGTGCCTGTTCAGGATATCTGAAAACGTACCTGCTATCCGAATCTAGAAGCGGAAAGGCGGTTAATTACAATGAACAAGAACGATCGTGATATAACACCTTCACCGATTGCTCTTTCGTTCTGCTCGTGCAACATGGTGAAGCAGAGAGACGAAGAGAGCGAGAGAGAGGCAGAGAGAACAATAATTCCAATCTCCGCAGCACGAGTGGTGGGCTTATCTAATCAAAGTGTGGCAGCCCCAGAGGACGGAAATAGCGCGGCTTTTTTCCTCCTTTCTAATAATGGGCCCCTCCCTCCGCTCGTCTTACGTCCTCCTTCGCGTCGCAGTCTGCCAGCATTTCGAGGATTTTTCCTCGAATCTTTTCTATTTTTTCCTCGTTAGTTCCCCGAGTTTTCCACCTCTGTGAAAATTTGTCGTCTGAAAGTGGTATCTTTTGAGAGAAGATGTTTCGTTTTTTGTCTTCGTAGAAACTATCCGTTTCTACCATTTTTACGAATCTTTCGTCTTTTCTTTTTTTCGTTTATGAAAGTCTACTTCAATTATCTCTGTAGGTTCAACGAACGATTACTGAAAATAATATCGCTCGATAACGCATGATTTCTCTCGATCCATTCAGACAATCTCGCAGGCATGCTTTTTCCAATACGCGATCACACGATTTTAATACGATAATAATTGTGTTCTACTCCAACTATTTAAGAGTGAAAGTTGATTTTCTTTTCTTTTTCTCTTTTTTTTTTTCGAATCACAGTTGCAACACTTGAGCCTAGGATGAATACGGTCGTGAATTTCAGGATTTCTTTCTATGAGGGCACGGAAAATGATTTCGAAAAAGAGAGAGAGAGAGAGAGAGAGGAACGCGTCGTGTATTCCCCGTCTAATCGAAATTCCAAACGCGGAGCAATTACTAGCCAAGCAAATTCAATTTCAACCTTTGACTGACAGCGGCCGATCCATCGATATTGTTTTGCCGGGAACGTTTCGATGATTTTCGGCCACGGTGACGGCTACCCGGTAGCCACTTTGTTTCGTTCCCTTTTCTCCGTTCGTTTCACCCGATTCATCGCTACCTCTCCCATTCGTTTCCGTTTGATCGGCATGATCGAGGAATTGGCCAAATGTTTTTTTACAATTGAAGAGCAACCAGACCTTCACGGTGATTGACACGAAAATATATCAACAAGTATTAAGAATTATTAAGAAAAATACATTTTAAACGAAGCTTACAGCGCATAGTAACTCTTCGCGTTGTCATCTACTCCAATGTAAACCGTAATACCGTCTATCTGTACTCTCAGAGAGGAATTATTACGAAAGATCCAAAGATCGTATAATACAATGAAGTTTAATGTTCAGAGCAATAGTAACTCTTCATCGACTTAAACTCAAAGTTTATTCCAGACTTTGCCGAGGTTCCTGATACGTTCAAACGGTTCCAGTCAGACTGTCGCAGCCTTGGTACGAACGTTAATCCGGTTACGTGTCGTTCCAGGCTACGGTGGCCGCGTTTGCAGTATTTACACGCGCTGACGGGCCAGCAGAATTACAGAAATTGCACGATTACCAGCGAAACAGCCGGTGGTGAGGCGCGACCGACGGGCGGGTGAGAAAGAGAGTCGAAAAATGGGGCGGGCAGAGGTGGTGATTTTCGATAACAAAAAGCTCATGATTATCCACGCAATAATGATAGCCGGCAGGTGTCTGCGGAGCCGGCGCGCTTCGCCATCGTTGCGAGGACAATGAAAGCGCCGGTTGTTTTGCCCGACGGCGCTCGTACGCTGGTCGTTACATAGATTGTCCCTGGTGCGTGCCACGGCCAGGAGGAGCCACGCCATCGCCGCCCGAAAATTCGTGTATGCAATATGTCGTGATGCGTGTCCTGTCTCTCGGCCGTCGATTCCTTTCATCCGCCGGATTCCGTCTGGAATAGTTTTCACGCGTCTGTCTGCCGTAGCCTCGGACCGATGCTGTCCGTTGTCACGCTCATAGCTGCTCGGTTGCTTCGACTGGCCAACATCTCGCGTCTTTGAAGATCGACGAAGGTTTTCAGATCGATCTTTATATATATCCTGAATTGTTTTGATATTTAATGTTGGAGTTTTCTAGAGACTGAAGGAGAAACTAGCGATCTGACTCGACGAATGATAACTGGTATTAGAAATAATATTCACCGTGGCCACTGGAAAGCATGGATCTTTGGGAATTGGAGAAGTAGATACTGGACTCTTTCAGCGGATGATCTTTAGAGTTAAAAGGATTGTTCGCCGCAAGACCAGCGTTATTTGCTTCCACTACAAAATCTTGAATCTCTGAAGACTGAAGAAGAATAGTGAATTGTTTCAATCTTTGATTCGATTTTCTTTTTTGTTTTTTTTTTTTTTTTTTTGAAATTGAAGATGTCTCAGATGTCGATTATCTTCTTTAACGAAAGTGACTTGGATTTCTAAAGACTGAAGAGAAGTTGATGATTTCTCAAGCATCGTTTACTTGGCCTTTGAAACTAAACAGAAACATTCATCCGAAACATTAAATGCAATCTACGTTTTTCACGACTATAAACAATTTTTTCATATTCCGTTGATCTCTATATATAGTCAGAAAAACAGCGAAAAAAAAAAAAACATCAATTTGCTTGTTTTGATTTTTCGCGACCAAAGTGCATGCGATCAAACACGTCAAGCGCGTACAGACAACTGTCAGCCTTTCTCTATTAACAAATAAATATTTAGAGATTCTATTCTGTCTCCCTGGCCGACGACGGTTCGTTTCCATCGCAAAAAATATATATTTTCGCGACAAAGTCGACGACTATTATAGATTTCTACGCTTAGGCGTGCATCGATTGGCCTGCGGAACGTGAACGAACGATAAAAACGTTAGAAAAATCAATCACGCTGGACCATTTCGAAAAACAACGGCAGTGAAAAAAAAAAAAAAAAAAAAAAAAAGAAAAATCTGTGAGACTGGTGGGCACGCATCGTCCTACGCCTATCAATACTTTATACAACAAATGCGAAACGTCCGCAAAAAGCTGCCGTATTCGTGGTCGACTC
>CAJDYZ010010980.1:55880-66603 GCA_903986555.1 Heterotrigona itama | reverse complement strand
AAAAAAAAAAAAAAACTCTTAATTTGTTGCTTTTATTCCCAGTGAAACGAAGGAGAGAAAAAAAAAAGAAAGATTAAAATTTTGTTATTATTGCAGCAAAAAGATCTTTGTGTGAAACGTATAAATGTTCGGACGAACCGATTATTATTAGAAATGTGCGAGAATTCCGAAGCGCTTAAGATCTTTGCTACTAATCAAATTATGATAATTAGAAATGCCTAGAAATTTCAGGACTCTCGAGAATTCTCGGGATTGTCGAAAAAATCGGTATTCTGAAGATCATCGAGATTCTTGAGAATTATAAAATAATAAATAAAATATATTATAAGATAAATGAATAGCTTGGAACATGTTAGGTTAGATTAGGTTGGAATTTTATTAATAATAAAATAATAAATAGGTTGAAATAACTATATACGGGATAACTATAATATTCTATTTTAAATTTTCGCGTAGAAATTTTCGTGTTTTTCGTCTCCTGACAACCTCGTTCTGATTTCCGTAACAATGTTACCATTCAGTAGAAAATCATTCTCTATTGAACAAATGATAAGTTAATAAAAAAACTTTCAAACTATTGTATTTACAATGGACAATATACCTATATGTTGATATAAGAAATATTGCTCAATTCCTGTTTCGAAAGTATATTCGTTGACAAAATTAATTTCTTTCTTTTTTTCTTGAGAAAGATATAACAACATCGACATTTCTTTTTTTTAATTAAAATTTAGTATTTTTAATTGAAATTTGTAGACATCTTTAATTGTCACACTATGATTAATAGAAAAACAATACTAAAGCGAATCCTCAAGATCGCGAATAATAAAAACTACGTGTCACGAGTAGGCTGCCGATTTTTTAATCTTGAGTTTTTAATCTGCATTTAATCAAGTACACAAAATATCCGAAATGAAACGTACATTGCAATATCCGATATTTTCTTGACTCGCTTTGACAAAAATATGAATTTGCATGAAATTTTATCAACCTTCATAAAGATCACTGGATTATTACACCAGTGAAACGCATTGACACATAATAATTCCATCTTTGTGAAAGATGAAACATTGACGTGATATTACGTATATACGAAGAATGGAAATTTCACGAGCCAATATCTTTTTTTTTTTTTTTCAAAAAAAAATTACACAATCTATTTGTTTGAGTTCGTCGCGTGTTCATTTGCTTCGTCACATTTCACGATATGTGTCTTCGCGTCGATCGTTATGTATATATTGTTCCTTATTAAACCTAATTATTACTACGCCACCTTCATTCCCGTTGATTTTACAAAATAATTTATATCGCGATGCAACTGGCTCGGAATGTAATTATATAAGGTATGCATCAACATTATTATGCGAAACGTTTGATCGAGCTTTGCATACCACGATTAATTTAGATAATGAGAATTTCGCTGAAACAGTTTGTACAGATAGCCTCGAATATAACATTTAATACGTGAAAATTTAACGATGCCGGAGTTTCATTCAAAATATCGTGTTTTCAGGCTTGATAATATCGATAGCGCTTGTTGCCAGATTTGTTTCGGTCTCGTTTGCAAGATGAAAAAAACACTGCAATTAAAATACCTACTTGACCTTTTCGCATTATTACCGTGAACAATATGATAGGATCATTGTGAATTGAAACGAGATTTTTTTCGAACGATTTGAACCTTTTTTTCATTGTTCGACATTCACGAACAGATAATTCTTAAGGCTCAGATGATAATATTATTTTAATAAAATTATCGATATAAAGCCACGAACCAACAACGTTTAAGAAAAGTCCCTACGATGTTCTTTTTATCAAGAGAAATCCAGTTGCACAGTTTGTAAATAAGCCTAAAGCAAAATCGATCGATCACCGAAACCAGCCAGGAAACAAGAGAAAGACACACGCGGTGATTTATCAAAAAGCAAAGCAAACGCGACCGGAATCCTCTCGAGAGTAGCGCTTTCAATTTCCCGCGCTCGTAAACCTGGCGGATCTCGACACGGAGGAGAAGACTCCCGGAGAGACGTTCTCGCGTCTCGAGAAGAAAATTCATTTCTTGAATAGTGGGCTGCAGACTGGAGAGCAGAGTTAAGAGCAGAACAGTATCCAGCTGCTCGCTCTCGGTAATACACGCGGCTTGCATTCTATTCCGGAAAAGCGAGGTCCTTGAACTCGATTCCTCGCCAGGCTACCCTGACCAACGCGCGGCTCATTCTGAGTCTCGTCCTTTACACGCGGGTAATATAAACAGGCAGTGGCCGAGCATCGCGGGCAGATGTTTCCACGGAAATTTCGGCAACGAGAAATGTTCCATTTGCATGATATTGAATTTTCACCGATCAATCGCCTGCGATCGCCAGACTCCAGACTTGATTTTTTCTTTTTTCTTTTTTTTTTGCTAATTTAATACGTAACGCGCCAAGTTTCAAAAGAGACAGATCGTTCGACTGTTTTTTGAGCGAACTGAGTGATGATTATCCACGAGTCATATTGATCAGTCCCAAAATTTAAATTTAAATTTCATTTTATCTCGAAGTTTGTTATCACGTCACGATGGAAATGAGATACCTAGGTTTTTTTCTTCCTTAGAATTGAAATGTCGAATTGAGAAAGTGAAATCGATCATTTTCGTCTTCTGAATGCTAGCAAGAGTATTTGATTTTTTTGTTCTCTTACACAACAGATCGCACGTACTAAGCGAAGAACTTGTTTGAAACTTCACAGATGAAATAGATCTTCAACTTAAAGTTTTCAAATTGTCAAATATTTTTCAACGGAGAGAAGGAAAAGCAAAAGTGGAAAAAACTCAATAGCGATATGGAATAAATGAACGTGCGTGTCCTCTCGACCATTTGCCATCTCATCGAATCAGTTCTCGCTCATATTCTTGCCGACCCGGTCGAACAAGGAAGCGAGAAACTTTTAAGGGTCACGCGTGACTTATGCATAAAACTCGTATAAAATTCGTGTTGATACAGGATCCTCGAGATCGGCACGGGGCGGGTTTACAACTGCGGTCGACACACGATATATTCGAACCTTCGAACTGGGAGGACCGAATGTTTTTCATTCCTCGTTTCTCATGCATGTATTTTCTAGCATTGTTACGTAACTAACTGCAGTCCCAGGCATTAATACTTATTTATATCTTGTATCGATATCTAAACGATTTTATAAATGATAATTGCCCGATGCAATTATCGCCGTTCGGAATTCTTCAGGGACACTTCGTTAGATACTAAATTCCTCGGAAATTATCTCCAACAAATTGCTCAATAAATTTCAATTACGATTCTACGTATGTTGGCCAGACTTTAAAGATAGAGAAATGAAATTTGAAATAGCCAGTTAAAATAATTCTGGAAATTGATCGGCTGTTTAAAATTCTCGAAATGACAACCAGTCCAGAAACAACTTACTTCGCTTTGCTATCCCAAATATATTCGAAAATTCACAAATAAGAACCCGCTGGAGCAACTAACTCGCCTTTAAAAAACTTCAATTTTCATCGAATTCAATTCTCCAAAGCATTCTGCTCTACGATGACTTCCGGCGAGACCTGTGGAATCTTTCTGGAAATTCTTGCGCGTGGTGATTTGGAGGATAACAATTCCTCGATTTCACGGGATTGTAAAAACGCACGCGGGTTTCAGGAACATATTCCTGTCTGATTATTTCAGATCGATGCTTCCTGAAGCAAGTAATCTTCGGACCGACGTTTTTCGTTGGAAAACAGCGAGTGAATTAACAGCGTGCACGAGCGTGTCGTCCCGGACAACAGTTCGCCGGTAATCACGTGAAATTATGCAATGGTTTATGCGCGTTTTCGTCGACGAGAACGAGTCGCGGAAGATGTTTCAGATGTTAACGCGCGATTCTCCCAACGTTTTCACCGCGAGCTCCGCGAGATCGGCGATAAGTTTCCGCGCGCGTGTGATTTAGAATGACTCACGATAGTATTGGAATATAAAACGCATGAAGGCCTCTCGTATAAATGTAACCGTACATCTCGCGCGATAAAAAAAAAACATACATATATATTTATTTATTTATGTAATAACGCGAGAAGCGCTAGTCAGATCCTAGTACGATCTCTTTGACAATTGGTCAGTCATGTGTTTATATTATTTGCATTTGCAAATTTTTTGTCCCTTCACAACGTGCTTTTCCCGTTCTACTTTTGTCGAAAATCTCCGTCGCGATTGCCGGACCTGGTCTGGCTCCATCGAGTTTGACGAAGAAGTGGACATCGATGAATACTCGTTGGCTCTCGAACTGAATAATATTATAAGAACTTATCGAGCTTATTCAAAATTGTCACGTTGCATAAGAATTCGAATCGCATCACTGTCGCGAGGATTTTTCTAAAATTCTTCTCTTTTCACTCGAGCTTGGATGAAATCGAGCTGATCCGCCCTGAATTGGCCCGATTCTCTTAAACCTAGTTTTAGTTTTAGTTTGCCACTTTCTTTTAATTTGAAATTTAGCGAAGAATATCTAGCTAAAGCTTCCCGTTAGTTGTCATCAGAGAATTCGTGAGAATTGAAGATAAAAGAGAAATGACATTTTATACACATTGTGTTACATAATGCAACGAGCGAAACATCCCCGAGATTTCACCTTTTTTTCAATTTAATCTTTCGCAAAAAAAAAAAATATGAATCCAGTTCCGAGGCGTGATATTTATGGAGGAGAATTATGGACAATGATAGATATTATGACGCGAGAAATGAAAAATAACACGACACGATCGTGAACAGTCGTGACATTCCGATCGATTCGCTCGCAGCACGTTATGTACACTTAATACTTCATGAAAGCAAATAAACGTCTTTCCGGAAAGCGGCTGCATTCCAACAGCCATTGAAGATTCAGGTTAAACCACTCTCGTGACTATGTGTATAATATCGATGTAACATTCGATAATAAATAATACTTGTATGCGAATATTGCGTGATATTTCGCTGCTCGTGTCGGGCCAATAATTAGTCAATAATCCTATAATAATATCGAATCGCATTGTTGATGGAAATTTTTCCAGAATTTTTCAATGATAATTTATGACAACAGAATGGATCAAGTCTGAATGCTATTGCAATAACAATGGGACCTAACTGAAGCTGGAAATCGAAAGACTCGAAGGTCGATCTTATATACATGATACAAAAACTAGCGTGAACTAACACTCGCGTCTAAAGAAATTCTTTAGTGTTGTCGAACATCGAATGAAATTTACTAGAACACGGAAAAATCAAGGACGAAATATATTCCTGATTACACTTAGAAATAGTCCTTCAGAATTTTCCTAGGAAAATCTTATCACTTAATGGTATTGTATTTTTTTTTTTTTAAGAAAAATGTTTTTAAATAGCATCAACATCCAATCTACAGCAGCAGAAAGTATATAAGTATATGAAACAAATTTCTGTCTAGATTCCAATCGTGTTTCACGAGAGAACGCTCCTTTGAGAAAGAAGAAGAGAAACTAACATTTCTAAGTGATATCGTCTTCAAATCAAAGATGGAATTATCCACCATTGTCGCAACAAGTTCGTCACAGCCCGTCCTATAACAATACCAGGGATCGTTTCTACTTTCCAGCGGCCAACCCTTCTTCGGATTATCAATGCGTCGGCTACGAAACATAGCGGTATAAATTCGTGATGCCGGCGATAGAGGCGGCCTGTCGATCCAGCAGGATGTGTCCAACCATGGTTGAAACAGCCGTGGTAAATTTCGCCGAGCCAACGATCCTGTTTGCGCGCGCCAACAAGTGGAAAAATATTCGCCGTCCGGCAAAGCAGGACAACGATGTAACCTGTTGCTGGACGAGGAACGGGAGAGTCACTTTATGTCCATCCACCTCGTAAAACGTAATGGTTAAGTGGCATGCAGATACGATCGACGCTGGCTAGAGAATGGACAAGCATCGAGCGTACAAAGGAGGAGCTGAAGTGACCGTTCTGCGAACCGAGCGCGCCTTTTTTTCTTCGTCATGAAAATCGCACTCGTTCGACTGGGTTTTTCCCCGTGGCGAGCAAACTTCGAGCAAACTGCTTCTGCTTCGTTATTTCATTCTTTTTGACATTTTTGAAATTCCACGCAGCGAGATTGTCCCCTGTCGGGATAAAATTTGAAGCGAATCCGAAAATGTTCGGATAAGAATATCTCGGGAATAGATTGTAGAGACACCGAGTCAAATCCTGAATGCTTGTCACTCGAAAAAGTTCGAAAATGGCGGTTTGTTATGGGTATATATTATTATATATATTTACTTGCAATACTTTGTCCAGTTAGTGCACGTATTGTTTAAATGTGACGTTTAATAGAATCTTCTACTTTGAAACGCCACGTATAAAAGCAGAATCTAAAAATTGTAGATCAGAACCTCGTGACGTTTCCTCTGTTTATGTAATAAATAACCATTAGAAACGTTCGAAACAATCAGACGTAACTGCGTACAACTTTCACACCTCGCTTCCTCGTAAAGAACACAAACGCATCGATTTGCCTCTCCCAACGAAGGGAACTTTTGTTTCGCGAGCTTGTCGGCAACAATAACACATTGTAGAATCGAGTGGTGATTCGTGAAAGGCTCTGGCATCATCTTCTCAAATGCCACGTACACCGAGTCTAATCAGAAAGAAGATCCTGGGAACCGCCCTTCTATCCTTTATACTCCTCTTTTTTTTTCCACGTTTCGCCTCGTCATTATCATCACTTGCAAGTATAGTATTGAGAACACTGATTCCACCCCCTTCCTCTACGAACACTATTCGACATTTATGTCCTTATCGTTTTAAACTGGGAAAAATTTCAGGAGAAATAAAAATTCGCACTCGAATATAACGAAATCGAAATTTAAAAATCTAAACCTGAAAGTGGAGATTAAATTACATCCATAAGAGATAACGAGACAATATTTCATGTTCACATGGAATACATCTAATGAAAAGTTACTATCTACTTATATTACTTAAATATCACCCTTAATTAAGCGTACGCTTAACTACTACGACACCTTATTTAAATACTAATGAATATCCATCTCCTGTTTATCAAAAATCTAAATATTTCATTATAATATCTTGTCGATCATACATTTTTTTATAAATTTACTTATTAGATATCTAAAGATCCTACATACATCTTAAAATCTATCCAAAGATCAATTTATGGAGAACTTGCCTATACAAAAATTTAAATAGAATAAAGAGAAAGAACGATAGAAGTCTTTTTTTATTTTTGTCATATTGGTTCCTGAAACAAACCACAGAAAATTTAGTAAAATTCAATAAAGTATAATTAATTACCAATAAGACTTATGTTTAAGTGATAGTTGTTGATAGTAGCTATATTTTAGCCACATCAGATAATCCAGAAATGAGAACATACTTCCACAATCTCAATGGAAGAATCTTGGGCGTTTCACAACACTAATGAAAGAAATACTGTCACTCATCAACGCAATGCTAACTGTGAAAAAATTAAAACAACCGCGACGGAAGAATATTGCAACATCTAAGTCTTGAAATAAATTTAATAAAAATGACTATATATGCCTGCATGAATAAAAAGCTATTATTACCATTCGTGAAATCCGCAAATCGCTATGAATATAATTAAAAATTAAAATACTTCTCTAATTAAATTTGATGTAAGAAAACACACAACAAATTCTAATAAAACACTTAAATTACTACCTACTTATGATTAAAGCACACATACCAGAAAGTAAACTACCTATCCTATTCAGCCATCCTATATTTAAAAAGTAGCAAAAGACAGGCACACCAACATACTCACTCCACGATTCTCACACATACACCCGAGCGCAAACTTCCACTAAAGAGGACATCCTTGGTCGCCTTCGACATCCGAGTGTCATACACATCATTCACATTCTAATTTACGTACCATTTTTCTGAAATCGACTGACGAAGGCTAGCGACCATTGCGTGAAATGTGATAAAAATATATGTATTTCTATTTGAATAGGATATACTTCAATGTCAGTTTGAATTAAATACTCATGATCGTATTGTATAAATATTCACAATATTTGAAATAAATAGTACAAAGAGAATTGTTATATGTGTATTGCTTGAAATAATAGCAGAACCGACGCAATTCCACATCCTAACCACATACACACATGCGCATCATCAGTCGCTAAGAAATTATTAAGCTTATAAACTATGGTCATCATGCCTATTATCTTTCTCCAACCCAAGTAGCACCTGGGCACGCGACTAAGGTCCTGGCAATGAGTATAGAAAGGGTTAAGTCTGAAAATCCTGAACTAAAAAAATGATTAACATATCTATTTTGCATCTAACGAACTAATATTCCTTATATTATACTTTCTTTATTTTGTTTCAATTTTCAATGGATACTTTATCTAGTTTAATAAAATGGTGAAATGCTATATATGAATGAAGGAAGGGAAATATAATGAATATATTTATTAAGGAAAGAAATAAAACTCAGTGCAAATAATATAAAATTCAATAAATAACAATGAACTCTTAATAAAGTACTGATAAAAATATCCTTAGACGATATCTTCGTCAAAGCACATCTTTAGAAATACAGAAGTAATATTCAAAACTGTTACTTTGATTCTGAAATCGCGATGTATCTTCTTGCACTATCAAATTTTATAAATTCTTTGATAAAACTAAACTTTAATATCTTTATATTTCAATATACTGTAGAAACAATTTTAATGAATATATATTTTGTGATTTTGAATTAATTATCAATATTATTATTCATACCAATTCTTTATATTGTAATATTATATCAATGTTAAAATTAATTCATTATTACTAACATCCAAAAACGCGATGTGCAAGAAAACCTATCTTAAGTTAAAAAAATAAAACACAGACAAAAAAATGTTACTGCTCACGAGTATAATAAATACTCGTAATCGCTATGTTCGTCAAAGTTCTATGTAATACAACCAGTCACTCGTGTCGATTTAGACTTTTTATCCTATACAACATGATTGAGTGACCAGAGGAACAGAAATGCATGCGACTCACAGTTAGATGTGAAGAACGTTGTCATCAGTGGCATAAGGAAAATCATTGTAACATCAGACAGGAATCGCTGAATCCACGAAAGAAATAAAGGCTGGAAAAAGTCTGTAAAGAAGTATATTTGTTTATAAAAGTAGTGCTAAAAAATTTAAGAAGTTTAAAATAATGAAAAATTTATCTCTATAAAATATAGAAATGTTTGTACAAATATTTATTATAGATAAAAAAATATCATATTAGGAATATGAAATATATAGTTAATATATTTAACATATTATTATATGTTATAAAGTATTTCTTAACATTGCCAAATACCTATGAATATTACGTAATACAATTAATCTACATAAATTATAACTCTGAATATGTGTTACTGAAGTTTCAAATATGCTTCGTGTTATTCATATATGGCGCGCATTATCATCGAGCGAAGCTGCGCAATACGTAAAACACGCGATGCGCAGAAAGTATTTGAACTTTTCTGTGATGGCGTCTTTTTCCGAAAATTATTTGTCTTTTTCGAAAGAATATATATTAAATATTAAATAGATGTTGCTAATTATACAATAAAAAGAAAAACGTTACCATAAAAAACTGTTGAATTCATCATTGACCACTGTAGCATCCCTCGCAATGCTTCGAATTTCTATCGATTCTCGCAATCAATCAATAATCTATACAAAAAAAATCAAAACTTTCAAATTATATAAAAAGAAAACAATATTTAAGAATACTAATATGAACGAAATACAAATGAAAAAAGAAAATATTACACAAGTTAATAATAATACACAAGTTAATAAACATCATGCAAGGAGATACATCTTAACGCCATGATTTTCGGTAATGGACTAACCTCTCGTGCAACACTGTCTGTCTAGTGAACTAGTCTGCTGGATTATGAGGATTCAAACACAACAATACAAATAGAATTTAGTTGATTTCTTAGAAAAGCACAGTATTCTGCGAAAATATTTCCAGCGATGAATATCATATACCATATACGTTTGAACGAACCGCTATTCAATTTAAACCACAGATGAAATACAGAACAAATCTGACCTCTTACGGGATTTTGTGTCACTTGTTCTCAAATACCAACTGTTCAAAAATGACAGATCTATAATTATATGTCATCGAATTCATTTTATTGAAATTAAATTTCGTTTTATTGAATTTGAAATTTTTTGATAATATATAATAGCCTTTAATGAATTCAATACATTCACATGCGTTTCCGTATAGTTTTTAAACACTTCTGATTATCGATGCAACAGTAGTGCGCCTGCGTGAACTATTGCGCGTCTGCGCAAAAGCTCGTACAACAAAATTTGAAAATTTGAATAGATGCAAATTGCTTTTTTTTTTATTTTTTATCATTAGAGAATAAAAAATACTTTGAAGAATAATACGAAAATTTTAAATTGAATATACTGAACAAAGATAGTCTATCGTTGCCAGTAGCTTTAAATTACTAAACGAATAAAAATCTTTTCATAGCCTTTCATCACTTTCGACGAAATCCTATGATGTTATCTATTTATCTCTAATCTATGACAATAATCAATATCTATATAAGCAATTTCTTCAATTAAATTCCAGAATTATCCTGACATCTACCTTCTACTTGCAAAAAAAGGAATGTAACTATTCGATACAACAGATTAGCAAGA
>CAJDYZ010010980.1:22996-55822 GCA_903986555.1 Heterotrigona itama | reverse complement strand
AAAAAAAAAGAACAAAAACAAAGGATGATCGCGTAAATTTAATGGGTGCGCAACATTCACCAGGTCGAACAAGGAGGAAGGCACTTGGTGGGGAGAGCCTTCTGGTTACCAAGGGGACTCTTGTCCTGACTCCTGGTTACAAGAAGGAAAAGTAGGGATATGAACGATTGCGCAACAATGCACCGCCACCTGCATTCGTTTCATCATACTTTAACCGGCTCGATGGTGGTTAGCCGGCTCGCATTACTTTCGCTAATTAAACCTACGGACGGTCGTTATTCAACTTGAATATGAAATTCCACGATTATTTGAAATTCCAACCGAATGAACGTGTCAGCTCCTCCCAGAGAAAATCTGACTATAATCCAGAGCGCATCCAATAGACATGTTGCTAGCTCAATAATATACAATATTCAATGATCTTTATGTCAGTTACTTTACTGACTCTATGATTTAAGATTATAGAAAGCATTTTTTAAATAAATAAGAAGATTATATTATCTCTGTGAAACCAAACTAAATATAAAATATATACTAAATATAAAATATATACTGAATATTTTATATAAATTATAAATAACTTCTATATAAATTTCTTCTACATAAATTTTTAGATACTGTACTATTGGATATTATAAATATATAAATCGATCGCATTTTACTTTCTAAGAATCATAAAAAAGACTTAAAAATTCAATGCAGAAACTGGATATCAAGTAGCAATGAAATATCAAATGACTTTCGATTATTTTAACCTTGTATTATGCGATATCCTTTGCAAACAGAATGTGTAGGAT
Source organism: Heterotrigona itama (assembly GCA_903986555.1). Taxonomy (NCBI): domain Eukaryota; kingdom Metazoa; phylum Arthropoda; class Insecta; order Hymenoptera; family Apidae; genus Heterotrigona; species Heterotrigona itama. Next base: position 55,025 of record CAJDYZ010010980.1, on the reverse strand, counting down.
GAATTAATATCAAATTACTCGTTTCCTTTTGTATTATTTGCACGTTAAACGTTTACTAGAAGCTGAAAGTATGACGTCAATTATACGAATCAAATATTCCAGTAAGAATATTTTCATATATTCATTGAATAAATAATATATCACATACATTTCATAGTTCCTGTTAATAATAATGAAAAAGATACACAATTGGAGAACATAGATAAAGAAATCTTAGTAAATATTAATTGTCCACTTAAGTTAATATTGAATTATATTCGAAATGTAGTAGGATTGGATGATACAAGTAAATTATCCAAATATTTTTTTTATTAACTTTCTTAATAAATGTATTATATTTTTAGCTGAATTTGACTTATGTGATGAAATTAACTGTCAATTAAGGAAAGTTTCCTTTTTTCAACCAGACACATCTGGTTTTGAGGTTTTTCAAGTGGATTTGACATATATAATAGTTACATTTGAACGTAAGTTTTAAATCTCATATGAAATATTATATTTTCAATGAATATAATTTGTGTAGTAGATATATATGGCCAAATGATTAACATAATACCACTCCTTATTGGAAAAACAGCAAAGAAATGCACTGATACATTACTAAGATCTCATGCCTTTCTTAAGAAGAATTCATCTGCTAAATCTTCATTTAAAAAAGGCAATAATACACACAGAATAGTATAACTGTATTTATAACAAAGAAATTTAATTACGTTACAAAATTTATATATATATCTTTTTTAAATACAACTATATGAAATTTCTGCTCCCTATATATATTTTTATAAAATCTTTTACAAAAATTCTTTATCAAGTTCTTTGAACTTAGTTTTTCTTTCTGTAATATTGTAAAATTTCCCATGCTTTCCTAATCCTTCTGTAACAAACCTTTTTGCACCTGAAACTCCTTCTTCAAATACTAAATGAGATGCATTGTCTTTTTCAAATTGTATAGCTTCTTCTAACTGTTTAGCAGAAAATGTAGCAAAATATGTAGAAGCACGATCTGCAAGTAATGTTTTTCGTGGAAATTTTACAAGTGAGTTTGCAAAATTGACTGCTATACCTAATACTGTAAATAAAACAAAATATGCTAATATAATTTCACCATATTTTTTGATGTATCTATATATTTCATTATTTATAAAATAAACTGTACCACTGCCAGTGTCTGTAAGACGATTAATTAAACCACATGAATGTGCTTCTTTTGAATCAATGTAACGACCAGTTAATATCAGATCTATTGCTTTTGAATAACCAATTAAAGCAGGTAATCGAACAGTACCGCCACATAATATAGGTATTCCAAACCTTCTGTTTGCAAATCCTAGTACTGCACCTTTCTCCATTACTCTGAGATCACACATTAAGGCTAGTTCAAAGCCAATTCCTAAAGCATATCCATTTATAGCAGCAATCAAGGGTTTTTTACATAACTCAATTTTATTAGCCTATGAACATTCCAGAAAGATTAATACCATAATATTATATAATTTTGAATACAACATAAGTCTTAAATTTGTTTAATTTACCAATGATCCAAACTGAGGTAGAACTTCTTCATTTTTTCCATTATATTGTGCAATTTCTTTAAGATCATAACCACTACAGAAATTTCCTCCTGTACCATAAAGGATTCCAACTACAGAATTTTCATCATTTTCAAATTCATCTAATTTATCTGACAATTTTTGTGCAGTTGCAACATTTAAAGCATTCTTGCTTTCAGGTCGATTTATACCAATTAAAGTAATTGCCTCAAAATGTTCCACTAAAACATTTTTTTCTGAAACTAACAATTACATGTTAAGAATATACATAAATGCATTTATTTCATAACTCATAAAAAATAAAATGTTACATAATATTATGAGTAACAATTAATTTCTTTACTGTCTTGTTCTGCTTCAATTTTTACATTCGCAGACGATTTGGAGGTTAAACATCTCCTCGGATAATGTTTATATTGTAAGTTGATTATTCTTGACAGTCTTTTTAAAAAATGCATTTGTAATTTTGAATTATACTATAAAATTCTATAAGTACTATGAGTTATTATTTTGACAATAGAACAAATTTTTTTCAACCCGCTTTTTCGTATAATCAAATATTCAAGTTTACTTTTTATGGAACAAATATATATATAACATAATATGGCAATGTGTATTTACACGGCAGAACATAAGCTCATTTCAAATAGGCGTGTTTATATGTCGAAAATTGACAAAACTGTTCAATGTAAACGCATCTTAAGTACATGCTTAACCAAGGTTTTGTAAATGTCAAAATAATCTGCATGCTTTTCTTGTGAATGAATCTATTTAAAAAAAAAACTGTTATTCCCTGTTTTTTATAATTATCGAAAAGAATAAAGTAAAAATATTAGTTTGTAAAATAAAAAACAGAATGGCTCTGAAAATGGAAGACTTACAAAAATTGGAAGAAGAGGCTAAGGCAAAGGCAACAAAATATGGGTGTAATCTATTGCAACGACCAGGTCAATTGGAAAAAATTGATATGTACAAACGTAGAATAGCCCGGAAAAAAGCTTCCGTGGAAACTATGCTCAAAACTGCAATGCAAAGTCAATTAGATGGAGTTCGTGTAGGCTTTGAACAGCTTCAGAGTTCTTTAGAAAGTAGTGCTTCTATAAAACAGGATCTAAATGATATTGGCAAGTTGTTCAGTAAAGTTCCAGAACTTAGCGCAAAATTGCAAGCTGTTCAAGAAGAAAACATGCGTCATTCTCAATATGTTACTGCCAAAGAAAATTTGAAACACACGTTTACTTTGCCAGAAAGCGTTGAAATGACTAAACAATGGATAAACCAAGGGAATCTTTTGTATGCCCATCAAATTATTATGGATCTTGAAAATTCAAGAGATGATTTACTTTATGAACTTCACAAACTTCCAAATCAATCACCAGCTGATACTGTTATGTTGAAAGCTTATTTAGAGGATGTTGAAATGCTTTCCCAGTTAATGGAGAAGCAAATTAGATTAGTATTAAGTCGTACATTAAACACAGTAAGAAAGGAACCTACTGTTATTGTAACAGCATTGAGAATCATAGAAAGAGAAGAAAAAGCAGATCATTTTGCTATTCAAAGACATAAACAAAGTGGATTTATGCCACCAGGAAGGCCTAAAAAATGGAAAGACATGTCAATGAAGGTTTTAGAAAAATCTGTAGCTAATAGGATTGAAGGGACTCATGTTGAGGAAAGAGCAGATAACAAAATGTGGCTAGTTAGGTATTTAGAGCTTACAAGACTCTTGATTTTAGAAGATTTGAGAGTTGCTAAAACTCTTTGTGAACCTTGTTTCCCACCTTGGTACAATATTGTAAGAACTTTTGTTAAAATGTATCATACAAGTCTGTCACAACATTTGAAGGATATAATTGCCAATGGACTGGAAGGAAATGAATATGTATCTTTATTATCATGGATCATGAATACTTATACCGGCCCAGAATTAATGCAACATCCAGAATTAAATATTGATACAAGTAACATAGGTCCTTTGTTGAGTCCTGAAATTATAAGTGATCTACAAGAGAAGTATTTGAAGAATATGTGTCAAAATTATGAAGATTGGATGAAAAAGACTTTGGAAACTGAAAAAGTAGACTGGTGGAGTGGAATATTGCCAGAAGGAAGCACTCAAGAAACATACTATCACACAGCAGCACCTGTGATTATATTTCAGATGATAGATCAGAATCTTCAAGTTACAAAAACAATTAGTACTGAATTAACAGCACAGGCTATAGTTTTATGTATTGAACAAGTAATTAAATATGGATTTATGTACAAACAAGCAATATTGGAATTCAAAAACAAACATTTTGAGGATAGAAGTCAAGTACCATACTTTACACACCACATGATTACAATTGTTAATAATTGTTTGCAGTTTACAGAACTAGCACAACAAATGAAACAGCTGTATTGGGTTGCTAATGCTAGTGGAGATGCTACTGTTAAATTCGAAAATTTGTTATTTAATTATCAACAATTACGAAATGAAGCAGCAGCCATATTGCTAGAAGAATCTTTTCTTGATTTAGAATTGCAATTTCAAGATTTGATTACTCCCAAATGGTTACTATCTCCTATCCCAGTAGAAACCATTTGTGTAACTTTAGAAGATTATTTTCAAGATTACAATCATTTATGCCCAAAAAATTTTGATTATGTCATTACAGAAGCACAAAATCTTATTGCAAAGCGTTATATTTCTGCAATGTTACAAAGGAAAATATCTTTGAAAACATATGATGAATGTTTAACATGTACATCAAAAATAATGACAGAAGCTGATAAATTAAAAATTTTCTTCGACAGAATAGCTCCAAAAGTAGGAAATTTTAATTCGCCCTTTGAAATAATTAAACGTCTTGCGGAAGTATTACGTTGCGAAGATTCGGAAATTCTTTCTCTTGATTTACATTCTTTGGTTGAAAAATATCCAGACATGACTGAAGATCATTTAGTCAGATTATTGGGTCTCAGAGGTGATATTTCTCGTAGTGAAGCAAGAGAAAAGGTTTCATACATTTTAGAAGCTCAACGTAATCGTAAAGCTCCGCAATCTAGTGCACATAGTATATTTAAACAAATATATATACAGGATAGCTTTCTCAGTTGGAAGCCTTAAAATTCAAAAGCAATTTACAAAAAAACTACATTAAATGTTGTTTTTCACATATCATTAAGATGATGTAAATGGTATATTGTACTTATTGTATTAAAATCGTATAAATATTTAAGAAATTTATAATGACAAAAAGAATTACCAATTAATATAATAATAACAATCAATATAATTTATTATTATATTATGTTATTATTATATTGTAAATATTTAAATCATTCTTTAATTTAATTTAATCCAATTTGATCTTATTTTTTAATTAGAAAATAATTTATTATTGAAAAATGCAGATAAATATTGTATAGTAATTAATAATTATTTATAAACTCTACATACATGTGTAGTGTTACTACATACATGTAGTACCTAAAACTTTTATTATTTACTTATTTGCAGCTTCAATATAATATAAATGATAATCAATTCACTGCCTTAGCAACTGTATGAATGTATATGTATATATATTCACTTATATTTATTTCTGTATAATTATTGATTCATATGAATAGAGCAAAAATTTAAAAGGATGTAATATATAAATGAATATTTAACATAAGTTTTAAGAAATAATTTGTATGTAATACTTTTAAAACAATTTACTTATGAAAAAAAAGTAATAATTCAATACAAGCAATTGAAGCAATGATACATATTTAATAACAAAATTTTATAAGCTATGTATTCTCATTAATATATAAAACACAAATTATTTAAATTTTTGAATTTAATACATTAGTTGTGAATATCAATATTCCATTACTTTATATTGATAAAACTTTATATGATGGAAAATATTTTGTTTTGAAATATGAAATATCAAAGGAAATCTAACAAAGTAGAAAAATTTTAATTTAAATAAAAATTAATCATTACTTTTTAATTATAATATGTATATATGTTCTTAATATAATTATAAAAAATAACATATGCAAAGTATTATACATGAAAAACAGCTTACATTGGAATAAATTTAGACATATCTATACATATACACATATGTATATGTAAGTAGATACATTAATGTTACAGAATATTTATAATTAAGATTGTATAGCTGTGACTTGTTTAAAAAAATATTACTTTTTTTATTTACTGTAGTGAGAAATAAAAAATTCATATATCTTGAATATATTAAGTATATATTTACTTACTATAACAATATATAATAATTTATCATATACAGTAATATTCATAATGCCATACTATACTATTAAACTTCGTAATTTCTTTATTCTATCATGTTTTATTTATAATTGATAGATTTTTTACTTTTTCTATAGATGTATTTATAAAAAAAAATAAAATAAAAAAAATATATTCGTTTTGCTTAGATACAGATGTGTGTATAATTTTATTGTCAAAAAAATTCTATTCTGCCCTCTACTGTTGATTACGACGTGATGACGTTTCTATGCCGCCATGTTTTCCCTATGTCTCGTAACTATACCACTCTATTCTAGTTTTGTTCTGTGACGTTGCGTTGAATGCTACTGTCGCGGGTTGCCAGTACCGCGTCGCTAGGTTACAGTCCTGATGAGGATGTTATTGAGCATCAAATAAATATATATACATATATATAAAATCAGTGAAAATTTTTCAATTTTTATTGTTTTTTTGAATGATAGTAAAAAATATATAAATATGCCGCGTATTATGATAAAAGGTGGTGTTTGGCGGAACACTGAGGTAAAAATTGATTTCTAACCTCAATTTACATTCTGATTATCAGGAGATGGCTTCTTCTGTAAATATTTTCTTTTCTCAGGATGAAATCTTGAAAGCTGCTGTAATGAAATATGGCAAAAATCAATGGAGCCGGATAGCATCTCTTTTACATAGAAAGTCTGCTAAGCAGTGTAAAGCACGTTGGTTCGAATGGTTAGATCCGAGTATTAAAAAAACAGAGTGGAGTAGAGAAGAGGATGAAAAGCTTCTTCATCTTGCAAAATTAATGCCTACTCAATGGAGAACAATTGCTCCGATTATAGGACGTACAGCTGCACAATGCTTAGAACGTTACGAATATTTGCTGTAAGTTAAATGTATTTTATAAATTTACACAAAACATATTTCAGAAAATGAATTTTGTATGTTCTTTATTCTTTTATTAGGGATCAGGCTCAAAAAAAGGAAGAAGGAGATGATACTGCAGATGATCCTCGTAAGCTGAAACCAGGAGAAATTGATCCAAATCCTGAAACAAAACCAGCTAGACCTGATCCTAAAGATATGGATGAAGATGGTAAGCTTTTCCTTTTTGAATACTGTTCTTTTCTATTGTATGTAACAACAATAAAATTAGTAATTTTCAGAATTGGAAATGTTGTCTGAGGCACGTGCTAGGCTTGCGAATACACAGGGTAAAAAGGCGAAACGTAAGGCCAGAGAAAAACAATTAGAGGAAGCTCGCAGACTCGCTGCTTTGCAAAAGCGTCGAGAATTGAGAGCTGCTGGCATTACAGTATCACAAAAAAATAAGCGCAAACGTGGGGTTAATTACAATTCTGAAATTCCGTTTGAAAAACGACCAGCACCTGGCTTCTATGATACATCTAATGAACATGTCGATCCTCTTGCTATTGACTTCTCAAAGATGAGGCAGCAACATTTAGATGGAGAATTGAGACAAGAAAAAGAGGAAATGGAACGTAGAAAAGACAAACAAAAATTGAAACAACGAAAAGAAAACGACATTCCAATGGGAATGTTAAATAATGAAGAACCAATAAAAAAGAGAAGTAAGCTTGTTTTACCAGAACCACAAATATCTGATCAAGAACTACAACAAGTAGTTAAGCTTGGTAGAGCATCAGAGGTATCTATTAATTTCTCTTGTATTTCTATTATATTTCATTATGTACAAGAACTTATATTTTATATTGTATATCCACAATAGGTTGCTCGCGAAGTTGCAACAGAAAGTGGTATCACATTGTCAGATAGTTTATTGGCTGATTATTCTTTACCAACTAATGCAGCTGTAACTCCGCGTACTCCGGCTGCTGCGGATAGAATACTTCAAGAAGCTCAAAATGTTATGGCTCTTACTCATGTTGATACTCCATTAAAAGGTTGGTATAACTGTGTGAAAAAGAAACGTATTAAAAAACCGTATTTGATATTAATTTTGTCGCTTTATTTTCCATACAGGTGGATTAAATACACCATTAAATAATTCTGATTTCACTAGTGTTGTACCTTCCACGAATGCCGTGGCAACTCCAAATACAATTTTGGCTACTCCATTCCGATCGCAGCGGAGTGATGGAACGCCAGCTAATTCATTTAATACACCAGCATCTACGCGAACGCAAAATGGAGTATTAGCAGCTACCCCAGTTCGTGACAAGCTTAGTATTAATCCGGACGAAAATATAGATGGATCAGAAACTCCATTAATTCAGAAACAAGTAAAGGAACAATTGCGTGCCGGATTAAACGCACTTCCAACACCACGTAATGATTATGAAATAGTAGTTCCTGAAGGAGAAACAAAAGACGAAGATGTTACTTCAATAACGATGGAAATTGTAGAAGACCAAGCTGATATAGATGCTAGACAACAGCAAGAATTAATAGAACAAAGTATATAATGTATTAGCACTGAAATAAATGTGTATTTTTTATTACAAATTAATTTATGTATTAATACTATATTTATTAATATTATATTTCACAGGGAAAAAGGAATTGTCTAGAAGATCGCAAGTTATACAACGAGATTTACCACGACCAGCTGATGTAAATATGAATATTTTGAGGCCATTTATGGATACTCCATTAACAGATTTGCAAAGGGTATGATTATTATTATCATCATAATTATAATTATATTGTGTGTGCGTGCGTGCGCGCGCGCGTGTGTGTGTGTGTTTTAATGTAATGTTATATATATATAATGTATACAACTAGTGAATATGTCATTCTAGGCGGAAGAACTAATCAAGAGAGAAATGATCACTATGCTACAGTATGATGCATTACAAAATCCAGTACAACAAAATCGGAAAGGTTCCTCAAATTCAGTAGCTCAAGCTCAAGCTTACTTAGAGCAACATCCGTATGTTAATTTTGAAAAAGAAGAGCTTGCTGCTGTAAGTATTATATATTTTTTTCTATCATAAATTTATAATTAATTTTAATAAATATTTCATGTAGGCGAAGAAGCTTTTAACTGATGAAATGGCTGTAGTAAAAGAAGGTATGGCGCATGGAGAATTAAGTTCGGATTCCTATACAACTGTATGGGAGGAATGTTTATCAGAGGTACTGGGAGAATTTTCATACTTAAAATATTTTTAATTTGATAATTATATTCATTAGTTATTATATTTTATTAGATATTATATCTGGAAACACAAAAACGATACACACGAGCGACATTAGCTTCAAAAAAGGATAGAGTAGAAGCATGCGAAAGAAAGTTGGAAGAGAATCGCATGCATATGACTGGTGAAGCGAAACGAGCTGCAAGAATGGAAAAAAAATTGAAGGTCCTTACTGGAGGATATCAGGTTCATATTTTTATTTTCAATATATGAGATACCTATTAAAGTACATATAAATAATATTTATATATTAATTTTCTCTATTACAGACTAGAACACAAGTGTTAACAAAACAATTATATGATCTATGGGAACAAATAGAGCAAGCACATTTAGAACTTTCAACCTTTAAATTTTTGCAAACACAAGAAGAAGCAGCCGTGCCAAGACGGGTAAATGCACTTATGGAAGACGTTAACAGGCAAACAGAACGAGAACGCGTATTGCAAGCGCGATATGCACAATTGCAAGATCAGTTGCATCAATGTTAAATAATTCCCAGATGATCTATTGTAATATATTATACCGTAAATATTGTAAACGTTTTGTGAAATACAAAGTTAATTTCTATAAAAATTCACTAAAAGAGTGGTTTGAACAAGAAAAAAATTTCGAAACTCTCGATTTTATATAATGAAAAACCATTTATTCCTAATTACGCACTAACTGATGACGATTCGCATGATGATTCAACTAATCAGAGCTAAGATAATTTAATGTGAATGTAATTTATTGTTAATATTAGAATAGTTGTTAAATGAAGAAAAATTAAAAATAAACTGTAAAATTCTACATTTTTATGTTTGGTTTCATCAGCAATTTTAATAATTTAATAAAATTTTAAATATTTACAATTTACAATTTACAATTAGTACGATTTATTTAAAAACAAAAATTAACAATACATGATTATTTTTGACAAATATTAAAATTGTATGAAAACAATATACTATATAATACTGTATTAAGTATTGTAGTTGTTTAGTAAATGATCAATTGACTAAAAATTAAAATTCATTATTAATTTAGAAAAATAAGGATTTACTTATATAATAAATTATAAAACAAAAAGCGTAAAAAGAGAAAAACAGGAATGTGTAACAATAGTATACTAGTATTACAATAGTATTTCTAATATGACTTGTGCATATGATAGTATACAAAATTTCATTATAGTAGAGATTATATTATAATTATATTATATAAAAATATAAATATAAACTTTTCAAAGCCATGGTTTCCATCCTACAAACGTACGACCTAGAATATTTAAATCAGTTGCTTGATCCAGCAAACATTCAATCTAAAAATTTAGAGAATTTTATTGTCAAATAATTACGAAAATATTACCTATTTCCAAAATATTACCTGTTCCTCGGGAGTTAGAAAATCATTCTTCATTTTTGCTCGTGGTCGTTTGATGTCATCATCCCCGCTAACAATACTATAATATCTATCGAAATACTTATCATAATGTTGCTCTTTTAGTTGATCTAATGTAATCAAAGATGGTTTAATTCCATTCAGTTTTTTCGTGACAGCTTTAATTTTTCTTATTGGAATCCACTTTATATCTACAATTTGGATAAAACGAAAATAATCACACTATTCTCATATATTCATTTAGGAATTAAAATTCATCTTACATATAATTAAAAATTACCTGCAACATCTTCTTCGTTTTCTCTTAATATCTTGTTAATGTGTTCAGTCCAATTCAGAGGTTCATGAACAAACACATCCATGCAAGACAGAATGGGACCTTGTTCCTTTCTAATTGCCCGTAACGCATGAATCATTATCGCTCCTAAAAGGTCCTTTTCACTGAAAGGTTTCAGTAAGCCCAAAATTTGAGGTGTTAAGCGAAAAGGCATTAACTCTGGTATTCTTTGATCAACGCCAGCATCAAAAGCTAATCCAAAGTCGATACCTAAACAGCGCCCTGAATCGATAACAATAAGGATATTTTGCAAATGTCGATCACCAATGCCTAAGATCCAATGTGCAATACACATTGTAGCATAGGAAGTAATAAAATTTCGGCGGATCGTAATGAAACTTTCTATGGATGGGCATAATACGGTCAATGTCTTGCGTAAACTGTTCCATCCTGTTTTGCCAATAAATTCATTCATTTTATCGATCACTTTTGAAGCGTTGTACTTCATTGTTGCTTCCTTGTATTTTTCATGCATCTTTTTAGAAGAAGAGGCATTTTTGATCCACTCATGATAGAGTTCACATATAGAATCATATTGCCTTATTTCTTGCTTCGACAGAGTGAAATTTACCAACTCTTGCAATGATCTTGTATTATTTACCCATTGTATAAGACCCACTGTTTTGGACAGGGGAATCACCTGCATTTAAAAAATGAATCATCTTTCTAATATCTTGTTAAATTATGTAGAAGAGTATGCACTTACCTGATAAGTATCAATAGACAATTGTCTTTGTCTACAAGCTACGTCAATTTGCAACGTCTTGTTCATAAGAGTAAACAGTTGTTGCAATCTTTGATCTTGTCGTAGATCTTCTCCAAATTTCGCTAGGAAATGATAGTCCTTTGCATCATTACCAATCATAGTAATTCGAATAGGTTTGCGAATTGACTGCATTACTTTTACAATAGGTTCAAATTTTAAAATTTTTGCATGATATTGAGGCATAGGTTTCCTGTTGCCAGTATACTGGCCAGGTATCTCTACGTCTCTCTCAGAGAAATTACACAACCACGGACTGTAATCTCGCAATTTTAATCTATCCTTACGCTTCTTAAGTAACATATTAACATTTTCAATTATCTTATCTACCCGTGATTTAATCTCTTCAATTTTCTTGTTTTCTAACTCCTTTATTTTAGTTTTGTAAGGCGCGATCTCGTTAAAGATATTTCCTGGTTTTGGTTCATGCTTGTTCTCTCGTGAACTTGGATATACTTTGTTTAGAAGTGTATCGACAGCCGTAACTATACCCAGAGATAAATTTTTTTTAAATTCAATCAAATAGTGTTGCAAATATAATTCTGGTTGGACTACATAATGCATCGCTGTCAGAAATCGATCGATTTCCGGCCTATTATAAAGAATTTGTCGAATTCCATAAGTATTAGTTTCGTTTAGGAGAGCAGGATTTGTTTCCACTGTTAAACGAAATGTATAAATAACTGCGTTAGGATATTTTTCAACAATTCGTTTAAGGATTGGTATAATTAAAGGAGCAATTGACGTTCCTAAGTGAGAAAATAATTGGGCCTGCCAAGAGAGGAATAACCAAGTTTGAATACTTTCAATCTCTTTCATAAAGATATCCTTTGTTTCTTGACTGTAGAAATATTCAGGTTTTAACAGGCAGGGGAAATAATGGGCTGCCTCGAGAGATCCATAACTCATGGCTTTCAATATGGAATGAATAAATTCTTTACTTAATTGAATGTCATTGGAATCATGCGATAATTTATCATAGCAGTACTTTGCAAGACTAAAATAGCTTTCTTTAATATTCTTAGTTGTCATATCACAGCATGTTTTCAACTGATTAAAACTGTAAGTTTCTAGTGTATTTTTAATATTGGATAAATCGTTATTTTCAGCATTTATTTCTTTCAGAATTGTAGTATTTTCTCTTAATAATTCTGCGAACATTTCATTTTCTTCGCTAAATTGTGCAATTCTTGATGCTATCATGCTGATTTGTTTTCGACTATTAACATTCGTAGTATCAGCAATATGATTTTGTTGTAAAAGATCGTGGCAATGCTCCCAAGAATGAGTATAATGGGATAGTTTCTTCTGAACGTTCGTTTCAATATCTCCCATCAGATATCTTAACTTCCCACACGATAATAAAAATTCATTGAAAAAGATCGGCGGGTAAGATTTGATACTTTTTTCTACCTGTTGCATATAATATTTTGCTATGTATTTGTTCTTCTGATTTATCGATGCTTCGACCATTTTCAATCTCATATCAAAAGTAATCGCGCGCAATCTATAGGCAATTGAATCTTCGTTTTCATCAGGATTACTGTCCATATCATTCTCAGTCCATTCCTCCAGCTTGTCATTACGTAATTTATTAATGAAATATGTTCTATAAGACATTAATTTATCCCAAGAAAATACATCATCTAGTGCTGAAGGTATACTCTTATTCCAAAAGTTCAATATCTCGTTTAAATCGCGCGATGATTCTACTGTTTTCAAAGTCTTTATAAACTTGTTTACATCGTTAACGATTCGCAACTTCTGTAATTTACAAATTCTTAATTGAGTAGAAAGCGGATGAAGCCTGATCCACTGTTCTCTTATCTCATCCAATGAATTTAGTAAAAATTCACGAGCAACCTCTAGTTGATTGTGCAAAAAGAACATTGAACATTCCTCCCCAAAGAATCGTTTCATATGTCTTGTCTTTTCCGCATCCTTCAACCAACATTCCATAATTTTCAAATCATTCTGGAATTCCTCACTGTCGTCTTCACTTATCAGTCTACGGATATGCACTGTAAATGCCCAAGGGAACATCCAATCTTTCCATGGATTATTCCAAATATTGTCTAAATTTCTATCAAGTTTGTTCTTTATGTGCGTATCAATTTCGTCCCAACTGCATAAATTACTTAAACATTCGAACAAACCTTGAAGACAATGTTCCTTCACTAAGTCTGATTCTGTTTCATATGCTTTCTTGTATGCTGCCTTTGCTCTTTCCCATTTGTTAGATGCTTGGGAAAACGATGCAATCTAAAATTTTGAAGGAATTGTCATCAATCTCATTATTCAATATAAGAAAAATACATACCTGCATATCTTCATTTGTGATGTGATTTTGAAAAATGCTAAGAACTACATCAACATCATTCATAGATTTATAAAGATTCGACAAATGCAACCATTCGGCCGCAATTTCGTTTCGCACCTTCTTTTGAGGTGGTTCAGAAATATTTCTTGTCCCGTAAATCAAATTTTCCTCTAAAACGAGTGATCCAAGGAAGTTCAAACTATTCGATTTCGCAGCTTTTGCAATAACTTCTGGTGAACAGTCTGTTATAGAAGCATTCAGTAATATCTCTAAAATTGCAGTGATAGTAGAATTGCTATTTTTTTCATTTTCCATAATCTGTTTCATACTAGATGCAAGCTCTTCTGTAAAACCATTCTGTCCACATTTTTCAATTAATGAGCAAACGATATGAACTATCAAATCTTTACAGATTAATTGATCGTTCTTTGCTAACTGTTGTAATGGTTCGAGCAATGTAGCATGTGATATCTCAATATCTGGAAAATCACCAATTCTATACTTTCTGTATAATTTTACACTGCTTCTTTGCCGAGCGCTTTCCTCTTTTATCATTTCCATGTGCCGTATATTTCTTTTAATCTCTTTTTGCCGTATATTCGCAGAAATATCACTTGAACTACTTAAAAATCGCTTTGACCTTTTATTGTGAGCAGGTTGTGGTACTTTTGGTACTTTAAATGTGTTATCTTGTTCCAGATTACTGAGTGATGCAAGAGATGTATCGTTATAAGTGGGCTCAAAATCAAGTTCTTGAGTCGTTTGAAGCATTAATTCAGCATTAGAGTCATAATTGGATTTTGTATATGTAAAGTTAAGAGACATATCCGGCGATGTAGTATTCATTTGAGTGAACATTTGGTTCATTTGATTAGCCAAGGATGGAGCAAAAAGCGGGGCCTTTGATTCCAAATTTTTCGTTCTCCATAAGAGAGCTATTTGATAGTCTCTATAACTGCAACCATGTAAAGGTTCAAACATTGTCTGTGTGTAATCATTTGATTTCTTTATAAGATCAATGATCAATAATAATATAAACGGTAAAAAATTTTTACCAGTATTGGAAGTGTATATATTTAAAATTTCGAGTAATCTTTCTTTGCAGGTGTTTGTTAATTTTGCATTCTGTGTCCAAAAATTTAGTATCATTTCTTGTAATATTTCAGTAGGATCTAATATACCATTAAGTAATATTTCTTTGCTGATCTGCATCAAGTTCTCTATCTCATTATTTCCAGAATTCTGTTCTGCATATTTTTTATAAATATTTATAAATATACCATAAGCGATTTCTCTGTATTCAGAAAGATTATGCTTTGAATAAGGTGGCACTAATGTTACATATGTCCATACACTTGTAGGAGGTAGGACATGAACTAAAGAATCGATGATTTTTAATGCTGTTTTCTCACAAAGCAGAACTTTATTTGTTAAGAAATCATGGAACTTCATGTAACGTAATTCGTCCAGTATTTGATCCGTGCTGAGGTTCGGTATGCAGAGTAGAAATATTTCTAAACAATTTGACATGCCTTGAACATCTACTCTAAATATATTTGCTGTAACAAATTGAAAATAAGTCATTGCCGCAGCCGGATAATTTTTACATAATGCTCGAATGCACTTTATCTGTCTGATCTCGTATATTGTCTGCATCTGTCTCAATATACTTCGAATTTTATCAATTATAGCGCACTTCTTGTCATGGTCGTCCAAAGATTTTAAGATTAAACCATAACATTCACAACATTGTAAAATTGTTTCTTCATCGTCTTTCCAGTTCTCCAGAGATTTCTCTAGAAATTCTAAGATATCATTTCTTTGAATAATGTCTGATCCCATACCATTAACGAAACAAATTAATATTAAATATATTGCACCTCGCGGTGCAGTTTTCATTTTATCGCTTAAATTTTTAGGTAGTTTCAAATAAGAATGCCATACTTCAAGCATAGTTTTTATCATGTTCATGTTGTACTTATAAATAGATTTGGAAATCTCATTGGATCTCACAATTATCACCTTTTGAATTAGTATTTCCCATAGTTGTTGAATTGCATTTTTATTCTGATCAAGTGTCGATTCATTTAATTTTTTAAGAGAAGTTTGCCAATCTATTAACATTTCTAAAGTATCAACAATGATATAATTCAATTGATTTCTTTTCAAATATGAATATGTTGTGTGCATTATCGGCTGAAGAAGAAATTTTGCATAAGGTTGAAACACAGTTGACATATTTAAAACAACTTTCAACATAAATAATCTGACATTATCGTAATTTGTTTTTATAATGGAACTATAAAAGTATTTTAGCCACTTTGGTATTATAATACTGTCATTAGTAGGTGGTATAGATATTTCTTCTTCTATCATATGACTCAAAACTCCACAAATAGAAGCCATACATTCATGATTATTTAGTTCGTCAGCTTCAAATGTTAAACTCATGCTTTCTTTTTTTTCACTACTATCAGGTTTAGTTCGTATTATAGTTTCATTAAAATCATATGCATTTATATCTTCGGTTAAAGTACAGGAAGATAAATCGTAACTATAAATATACGAGTAATGATTAGAAGCTTGTCTTTGCTTTATACTTTTTCTAATATTAATCAATCTTTTACGATACTTTGGATACTCAGTAACTGTCTGTTGAAAATTATATTGCTTTTGGCAATCTAAAATATTCTCCCAAATTAACTGTTGTTTTTCCCTATTCTCAGCAAAAACACTTGCATAAGCGTCTTCGTCCTTTTTCAAATTAGATACAATGGCTATGGAACAATTATATGCAGAACAATGTAACAATCTCGCTGTTTCTTTAAGTTCAGGTTCAGAAATCTTTAACCTGCGTATATTTAATACGTTACTGTATAAATGTTGTATAAGTTCTCTTCCAGTAACTATATTGTCAATAGCATTTTGAGTAATTATACTCTCGGTACTATCTATGTCTTTTATATGTAATTTTGCAAACATAATCGCAATAAGATCATAACATCCTATCTTTGATACCATAAGCTGTTTCATATCTAGTGAAGTGACGCCAATCAAACTTTGTTGAATCATAGTATATATTTCTTTGATATTTATTTCAAAGAATTGATTTATTTCAGTGGTCTTGCAAAATTCAAATAATGGTAAAAGGAATTTATACAATACATCAAATCTTTCATTTATGAGTGTATTTAAGTTCATAAATAACTTATACGCTGATTGTATAGATTTCACAGCATAATCGGTAGTAATTGAATCAAAGTATTTTTGTAAATATTCATTAGTTGTTTTATTACACAGATATTCAGCAATACCACTTGCAAATAAAATAATAGTTTCGAATACTACTACCGACTTAGTAATTGGTAACAACGTTACTAATTTCTGAAAACAATTGGTAATTTTTAAAGCTTTCACATTTTTCTGAGAAAAATCAATTGAGCACACATCGAGTCTATTATTCTTCAAACTATGTAAAATAGCAAGCAATTCTGGTTTAGTATCAGTCATATCAGTTAGACATATGAGAAAATTATGAAGGATATATACTTTATATTCTATGTCTGAATTCTCCGTTAGCTGATTAAGAATCCATATATAAAAATCTTTATTTGTAGATGACACTTCTATTGGTCTATCTTTCAAATGAACTGCAATTCCAAAAATATTTACTAATTTTTGCCTTCTGTCCTCAAAATTACTTACAGCCCTTTCAAATACTGTGAATTTTTTAATAACTGTATTTACTAATATTTCTGCACGATCATGGAATTTCTTTTTATAGCGTTGCATAAATAAGAACAATTGTTCCATTATCATTAAAAAAGTAGATGGATCTCGTTGCAATAAATCATCAAATATTTCCATAGTTTTTTCTGTATCCTTTAACATGTATTTAAATATTTCGCATTTAAATGTATTCAAAAAATGTACACCATGTTTAATTTTTCTGTCATCTGATCCGAGCATTGTATCATCTTCAATGAATTCAATTAACATTCTTGTAATTGATGACTGCAAGCATAATTTCATAAATTATTTAAATATTTAGTATGTAATATTTATTTAATATGTTTATATATTTAAATAATATACCTCATAATGTATAAGTAAAAATTCCATTAAAATTTTCAGATAATCTTTTGCTGATGGCTTTATACTTATATAAATAAGTTCTCCGAGTGATTCTCTTATTAAAGCCTTAAAAATACGTGTAATTTTATCTTCTCGATTGATTAATTCCTTTATCTACAAAACAATATCAATAATTATAAATAATATAAAATACTAAAAAACAACATTATGTATATTATATACATTATCTAATTGATTAAGAATATTATGATGATCCAAAAAACTTAAACCACGAATATATTGTTTAAGTTCACTAAAATTCTTTTCACCAGAAATAATGTTATCTAATGCAACAGAATCATTTATATGCTTCTTCACATATATCGATAGTTCATATTTAATTAGATGGTATACATTTTTACACATTATAGATTGTAACAAATTTCCCACAATTTCTTCAGTAATATCAATATTCTTAAAATCAAATCCTATTAATTGCGGACACATTATACATTTTGCAATTAATTCGAAGAAGTCTTTATTAAAAAAGAAATCGGGAATTAAATTATCCTAAAATTAAAAAATCAAATATTATAATTCGAATATAAAATTCTTTAATGATAAACAATAATTTACTCACATCTATATTCAATAAAATTTGTATGAAATCAAATATACTCAATATTGTTTTACATTGTAACGTTTGTAGATGTTCAATCTCTTTTGATAATATTACCATATCATCTTCCTTATTTTCTATTTTAATCCTATTTATCACATGAATAAAATTTCTAGCACAATTGAAAATTACTTCTTTTTGTGAATTTAAATTGCCAAGTAGACATTGTATGTCCAATAAATCGCCTTTTATTAACCAAATGTAACAATCCAAGCTCCTTAGTAAAGGTAGTATACTATTGACAGATAGTATTTCTATTTTTGACAATTCATCTAAGATTATCCGATTAAACATTTCAATTCCGTGTGTATCAATGTAATTATTTATTACTGATTTAATTGAGTCACAATTTGCTACATGTTCAGAAAATTTTACAACTAGTTCCATACATTTTATCCGACAACATTGATCTAAGCAACCACATTGTGTGAGTAACCAATTCACAGCATCAATCAAAGTTGAACCTTCAAATTCATAAGGTTTCCTACGATTGTGATAGTTTGCATTTAACAGATTTTTCTTCGCTATCAAGACTCTCTCAATGTGACCGAGAGCATTAATGATTGATGGATCATTACAACCATTCAAACTTCTGACGAAACTGTATAAAATTTCCAACCAATATATGGACACAGTTTTCTCATCTTCGCGCAAAATAGTATAAAGATGATTAAAAGCTGTTGCGCCTGCTATTCGTTTAGAGACAGAAGGGTGAAGGGCAAAATTTGTCATTTTATATATGACTTCATCAATATTCGACTGACTTATTGTATCATTATTAGACTGTTTTATAGACCATTTAGTAAATTCGGCTAAGCAAATGCCAGAAAATTCTCTAAGAGACGAATTTGCTTCATTGCAAAGGCCTTCGAACAATGAGTCGAGAAAATGTATAGTAGCTGGAGATTTGAGCATGAATTTCGAGCTTAACCAATGAGTTAACTGTAGCATTAATGGATAAAAAATTTTCCTCGTTGCTTCTTCGTAATCGCAGCCCAAATTCAATAAAGCTGGACACAATATTACATAGAGAGAAACGAATCGATCTGGATTAGATGTTAATTGTTGTGACGTTTTGCCAAGAACATACGCTACTATCGAATGAAGCACTTCACAAGCAAGTACCTTTGTCCGTCTGTCTCCAGAATTTTGAGCCAATAAGATTATTCTTGGTAAAATTTTATCAAAATGAAAATCTACTTTTATATCAGAGAAAGTCAACGAGTATTCGAGTAAGTCTTTCTTGTCCCAAGTAGCTCCTGTGTCCATAGATCTTTTATATATGAAATTCAGTATTATATTTGTATCAAGCGAAGCAATAAACAACAAAACTCTCATCTGGAATCTTTCCAAAGTATTCTCATCATCTCTTAATACTATTTGTTTAATAACTTTTCGCTCCATTTTTATGATGTCTTGTAGAAGTTCTACAGTGCTTTCTTCGCTGTGTAAATATGGTTCCAAAAATGGTATTACTTCTTGTAAAAATCCAGTTGTGACTTGGTTATCGAAATAATTCGTCCATTTTTCTAACGTACTTAAAGCTTTACAAGCTAGTTCAAAATCACTTATACCAATAGTAAAGGCAATTTTAAATGTTTGAACTGCACTGTTCAGTATTTTTTCTACATACAGCATTGGTACATCTAAAATTAAGTGTATGCATGTAGTTAACAATTCGTTAGAAAACGTAGGAATCAGATTCAATACGTTCATTATATACTTGTTCAACATTTCTAATGTTTCTGTTTCAATTTCATCAATACTTGAATCACAAATATGTTTAGATACTGCATGGATTAATTTATAAAATCCTGATACTAAATGATGCTTGTGAGATTTACTGATAACTTTCAATAAAAATCTGTGCATTGTATTTATAAATAAAGAGGTATCCAAACTATTAATTATATCAACATATAAATCTGTAATATTGACAAACGTTCGAAAATCTGCCTCATTCTCAGCAATTTGAGAGAAGGCTGCATCTGAAAATATGTTATCTTCTTTCGTTTTTATATTCAGATTCAATTTGTCAATCAATGCGATTCCCACGTGTATAGTTGAATCAACTACATATTGTACAGTTTCTGTGCTATGTATGAAATCTCTTTTATATTTGTCTTGATTTAAAAGTTGCAACCACAAAGGCAAATAATTTTTATAGCACAGTGGTCGCTCCTGAAGATTATTCAATCCGCGTTGTAATTCAGCATCAACGAATAAGGTATGCGAACAGGTCCACACTATTCCGTTATAAACTAAATATTTAAACAATTATGTATAAAATATCAGAATATTAGATTCTATTTGGAAATATTTGTAAAACATGTACTTACTTAAATTATAAAGAAATTCATCTAAAAGATTTCTATTGATTGTCTTAATATTAATAACTGTATTTATTAATAAAAATACAGCAAAATTCTGTTTAGTGATAGGAAAATCAGGAAATCTTTTGATTAAAAGAATACTAAGCTTCGTAATTATATTAATTTGATCGATTGAAAGATCCGATGTATGCAATATTATTTCTAAAAGAGCTTCTTGGTAATTGCAAATACTTTCCAACTGTACTTTTTCTAAATCACCACTGTAAAATTAAGAACATTAATAAATTTATATTTATTATGAAATATTTCGGAAATAAATAAATGTATGGTTGATACCTTGAACAGAGTGACATAGCACAATTAGCGATCAAAGAAAACATATTTTTCACATCATTATCAGTAAAATATATTTTACATGGTGCAGCCATTTGACTAAATCCATATATGATAAAACGCAGTATATTTGAATTTACATGATGGCTATTTTTTAATTGTTCCTCAAAATGATTTTTGAAATGCTAAAACGTAACAAATGTTATATTATACGTTAATTTTATTACATGTTAATATTGGCTAGTTTACAATTCTATAAACAATTACCAAGAATATTGCTTTATCAGCCTCAGAAGATTTGTTCTTTAAAATCTTCCCAATTATTCTGTAAAAACCTCTTAAAGCATATTGTCCACACTCACTGCATTGTACATTTTTGTCTTGAGCTAAATTTATCAATAAATCATACCAATATTTATAATCACAATAAATAAAATTGCTAAACAAATCTATATGTTTGGACAATAAATTAATTGCTGATCTCATTGAAACTTTTTTAACTGCGTATTTTTTTGGATCACTTAATTCTTTCACCCATATATACAATTCCTTATAATATTTTTCTTCCATTTTTTCTGGAAGTTTTGACAATATATTTGAAAAGGCATCGAAATATAGTTGAAATACATCAATTGAGTGGGATCTATTTTGTGAATTGTACTAAAATTTTAAATATAAAAATAAAACTTTGGTTTTTAAAAGTATTAAACGATAAAATATAAATATTATACAATAAAATATAAAATATACCTGAATGATAAAATCATTCCTTAGCTGTTGGAAAATTATGTGATATTGTTCTGTTGTTAAAACTTCTGGACAATGTTTTGCAATTGTCCCAAGCACAGAAAGTAATAAACTTCTTTCTGTGAATAATTAAAATCATTATATTTAGAATCTTAAATTATTTATATTTAGAATCTTAAATTATTTATATTTTGTTAAATTTGTTCTAACTCTACCTTTAATACTAAAACGAAATAAAGATATAAATTTTTTTACAGTTTCATCTGATACAATTTCATAATTGTCAAAACTTGCTATCAATTTATTAAATGTACTACAAGCAGCTTTCTGAATAAATGCTGAACATTTTGTTACAAGTGCCTGCTGGCATACATTCTACAAACAAACAAAACTTTAATATATTTTGTAAAAGAGATATGTTAATGAAATAACATGTATACAATACCTTTGTTTCAATCATGTATGGTATGAATGTATCAGAGAATTGTTCTATGATAAACTCAAGAAGATGAAATGTTTCTACAATTGCCAAATCAAAACCTTTTTGAGGTTTCACTCTGTTAAGTTCGTTATTAAGAAAAGAAAGCAATCCTTTATTTTTATCAAATACTATAGAGAGCATTAATTCTAAAAGTAAAAATTACAATATAAAATATTAAATATTAGTGTTTGATTAAGCACTCTTTTTATCATAGTTATAAAATATAGTTATACTTTACAAAATAAATGCAATATCTTATTGTAATATTATAATATGATATATACATTTATTACTACATACCACAATCATCTTTCGCTATATTTTGAAAATATCTTCTATCTTTTAAAATTTCCTTCAAATTATTGCTATTTCTTTCTTCCACAGCTCTTTCAAAAATATCCATAAACATTTTAATTGAATCCATGTTTTAGTATTTCAGCATTTAGTATATTTTGACAATTGAATTATTTTGATATTTGATCTTTTCATGTCTACATATAACTTATCACACCTTTCATCACATCTGCAAATAACTGATGGAGTTACAAATTATTTTGATTAAATATAACACAAAAGATTCTTTATACAATTTCAGGTAAAATATAATTTTATAATATAACGCTGAAATATGTAGCCAACTGTAGTGTTATGCATATGTTAATATATCAAGGTCATTTTATGATACATATTTTTCTAATTCAGTTGCATTAAATACTTTAAGAAATAATTAAAATAATGCAAAAAGATACTTTACTATTGCATATTAACACAGAATATATGAATTAAATACACATGTTTATTAGAAACTTTATCATAGGACATCTACTTCATTTTTGCAAATCTGTTTCATCATTACAAAAGATATTTGTACCAAAACTGTAGGGATAAAAGAACGCTGCTGAATGATTTTACTTAACACTATATAATTGAATTAATAACGATAAAATCAAGATTTATCCAGCAAATACATCAGATGTCAAAGGTCAGTCTTATAGGTCATTTTCATAATGAGAAGATAAAACATTGCTGGGGGTATCCCGTGGATTTATCAGAGAAATGTAATCTTGAAAGAGCACGAAATACATTTATGCGAGGAATAATTTTTATATTAGTTTTACTCTAATTTTCCTCTAGTTTCACTTTATATTGTTACATAAGAAAAACATATACAGATTCGAAAGACGCTAAAAATTGTTAATGTTATTAAGATCCCTTCATGACATTATTACAAAGTAATGATCAATTCTGCAGCATTAATTTCAACAAATCGTTCAATTTTCGCGGCTTCGTTTGACGAAGCGAATTTCAGTAACCATATCATTAAGACTGACCAATCCACATTTCTTGCTCATAAAGACCTGTTGAACAGGTCCTCAAGCAACGTATGAAATAATACATCAAATACCTGCAACGATCGGTATTGATCACGCGACTTATTACATTTACATTTATCCGAGTAAGTTTTAAGAATTCAGAGCGGTTAGTTGCATAAAGTAATTGCAAAAAAAAACAAAAAAATTTCAAGAGAAAGTACAAGAAAGTGATACAATAAAAAAAAAGTAAACTGATTTATAACGATCTATGATTGTTTATAGTGTTGTGGAATCAACAATTTTCAGCATATATAAAAAGAGGTAATTGTGTAAGATAAATCAGAGTGTTTATATAAGATAACGAGACTTCGGAGAGTTAAAATCCCTTTCTATATCGAATCCAATCCAGTCTTTCTACACTAGCCTTCGAGTAAGATAACAAATCTCATAATGTATAGTCAGATCAATATTTCGAACTACAAAGCGCTCAATTTTGGTGCGGGACCAGGCAAACTTCCGGAAGAGGTAATATTCAAATTATTACATTTTTTAATCAAGCCTATTGTTTTATGTTTTATTTATTTCTTTAAATAAAAACATTAAATAGATATTAACTTACTTAAAAGATATTTTTTGTCAAAATATTTTTTTCGATTAAGATTACTAGTGTGATACATCAGTATACATCATAAATAATTTGATAATTTTATTATATTATATGTACAGGTATTGAGACAAGTACAAAAAGAACTGCTCGAATATAGTAATACTCAAGTAAGTATCTTGGAATTGAGTCACAGATCACCCGAGTTCAAAAATATTGTTGACAATGCCCAAGAAACGTTGCGAGAAATACTGTAAGTTATTATTAAAATATAAAAAATTAATTTTTTTTTTAATAATATAATTGATTTTGTCAATAAGTAATATTAGGAAATATTATAGAGAAAATATAAATTTTGTCTCAAGTAATATTAGGAAATATTATAGAGAAAATGAATTATTTAAATTTTACAGATATATACCCGACAATTATAAAATTCTATTCATGCAAGGAGGTGGAACAGGGCTTTTCGCCGCTGTTCCTTTAAACTTGATGAAAACTGGAACCGCAGACTACATAGTAACTGGTAAATTCCTAAATATTGTTCTATATTATGGAATATACAAGCATCTGAGACCACAAGAAAATATAATTAACACTATCCAAAGATAAAAATATTTCTTATACTTTAATGTAAATTCCATCTTCAAGGCACATGGTCAGCCAAAGCAGCAGAAGAAGCAACCAAGTATGGCAAAGTGAATTTTGTTCTACCAAAAACCACAAAATACATGGAAATTCCTGATCCATCTTCTTGGAACTTAAATCCCAATGCATCTTACGTTTACTATTGCGCAAACGAGACAATTCACGGTAATTAAATAATAATACAGAGAATAAATAATAATACAATAAACAATAATCTCATCGTGAACAATTGAAAAAATACTTCATTATTTAAGGAGTTGAGTTTAATTATATTCCTGAAACTAATGGAGTACCCTTAGTCGCTGATATGTCGTCCAATATACTCACAAGACGTCTCGATATTTCGAAAGTACGTAACGCTTAACGATAAATAGATTAATTATCATAACATCAATTAATTAATCATTATAATGTTATTCAGTTTGCAGTAATATTTGCTGGCGCTCAAAAAAACATAGGTCCAGCTGGCATAACTCTCGTGATAGTGAGAGACGACATCCTTGGTCATGCTATGGAAACTTGTCCAGCAATATTAGATTTCACTGTTATGGCAGCAAGTAACTCTATATACAATACACCACCAGTATTTCAGTAAGTATTTCTATAAAGAACTTAACAATAAAATAATTCTACATTCTATGTAGAAAGCAAAATGTATTAAATTTTTGTTGTCAATAATTCTATTTTGATCTATTTTGTAAAGTTATGTGTGGCTCTCTAAATGTCTCTAAAAATATTTGATTTTCAGAATATACGTAGTTGGACTAGTTTTTAAATGGATCAAAGATCGCGGTGGTGTTGAGGAAATGGAGAAATTGGCAATTACAAAAAGTTATAAGATATATGATGTAATAAAAAAATCAAACGGTTTTTATTCATGTCCAGTTAGCCCGGACGCGAGGAGTAGAATGAATGTGCCATTCAGAATAGCCACAAACAATGAAGAACTTGAAAAAGAATTCATATCTAGCGCGGCTGCACGCGGATTGCTTCAGTTGAAAGGTCACAGGTCAGTATATCTAAAAACTAAAATTACATTTCGCATTATTGCTTACTGTCTTCTAAATTGAACGTAATATTTAATTACAGATCAATAGGTGGAATTCGAGTGTCGCTGTATAACGCTGTTTCTGTAGATGAGGTAGAGGTATTGGCAGCATTTATGATACGGTTTTTTGAAAACTATGGTTACTAATCATAAAGATTAAAAAATCAAAATATAATTTGGAAACATTACCCGGTTAAAACTGATTTGTATGTATGTATAAGATATAAATGATATATATGATCTATCAGTTTTTTATATATTTTATAAAATTTGTAAAATAATATTAGTAAAAGAAATATTTAATTTAAGAACATTCGTTATTTCTAAATAGAATTATTTACCATTCACTGCATCGAATATACTTTTATTTTTTCTTTTTTTTTTGCAGCATAATTTTAAAATTATTATTTCAATAGAACATTAACATCATGGTATCAGTGATCTTTTGCATGTACAATTTTCTCTATCTTGAGCTATTCTGTCTGCGAATATTACATCTAATTCTCTTTCTAGACTAAAATTAGTTCCACGACATCCATCAATCACAGCTTTGGACCACTGTAATTAATTTTTACAAGTTTGCTTATTTGTTTCATTAACATACATCATTTTTTTATTACCTTAAAGTATTCTTTTACTCTATCTTGTGACCAACCAACTGGTATAGCTCTCTGTAGATCTCTTAAATTATATAATTTATCTGCCAAGTTGATTAATTTAGCTTTATGACTTTTCTTTGAAGCATTCTGTATTTGTAATCTTTTACGTTCCGCTTTTGGTAAGCTTTTATCATCAGTTACTTCTTTAACAATATTACAAACCTCTGTACCAAATTGGTTTTCTATCTCTTCAAATGTAGTATTAGTATCTTCTACAATATCATGTAAAAGAGCTGCTATAATTACAACAGGATCATGAATATTGCCCTCTTGAATCAAAATATTTGCTACGCCTAAAAAATATGTTGGCAACGTCACATGATCATTTAAAATCATAGTAATTCTGTTTTCCTTGGTCAGTTTAAAAATTTACAAACCTATGGGATGATTTATATATGGTGTTTCTTGTTCGTCTTTCCTTCTCTGATCCTTGTGTTTTACCGCTGCAAAATTGACACATTTGATTATTATTGATAACAATTCCGCGTTAGTCAATTCTCTGGAACATAATTTGCAAGATCCAACCACTGTGATCGGATCGTGATTGACACGCAACAACGAATTATTATCCTCCATATTTGATTCGTTATATTATGATTCGCGATTCTCCACTTCCTGTCTCATAATTAAATATAAAAGAATTGTCGAGATTAATGTGAAATTAATGATTATAATGACAATAA
Source organism: Heterotrigona itama (assembly GCA_903986555.1). Classification (NCBI taxonomy): domain Eukaryota; kingdom Metazoa; phylum Arthropoda; class Insecta; order Hymenoptera; family Apidae; genus Heterotrigona; species Heterotrigona itama. The sequence goes on along the minus strand of CAJDYZ010010980.1, from coordinate 27,627 downwards.
AAAGAACTTAATTAATATTACACATAACGATCATATTTGACCACGATTTTTTGTCAATTTCCATCTCTTATTTTAAATGTAGACAGATAGAGGTCTGTGAAAAAAACTAAAAATATGTATGTATATGAATTATGACTAAAGTGAAAAGATAGTAACATAGTAATAGTAAAGAAACAATTTGCTAATTTATATTTGCACAGCTTGAATTTAATGAAATTATTAATGAATGATATATACTTGTTACTCGTTGTTTATCCGAACGGTTTGTCTTCCCATATGTTTTCGGATAAACGATGTTTTACTATATTTAATAAGAGATTGTTTTAATTAACGCTAACATGTGAAAAGCCTATAAATATATACACATAATTTTAGATTCAACTTACAAATTATTTTGATTGTGTCAGCTGATGTTACTTTTGAAATTCGATAAAAGAGGAACTACAATTACAGTTGTCCGAGACAAAGCATACAAAACATAACCTAAACGTTAAGAGTTGCATTTGTTCTTTAAGAATATAATTTATTCCTGAAAATGTCGCTTAAAAGGAAATTGACACAAGACGATTTACGCAAAGCTATGACTGAACACAAAAAGAAGATAGGAACTGTCAAAAAAATTGAATCGCCGCTAGCAAAATATCCTTTTTACTACGATTTGACATATTTTGAGGTTAAGTTTCTCTTATATTGTTTGTTTTGCATTGTATTATTTTAATTTTTTTTTTTCTATATAATAATGTTTCGTTATTCCTAACTTTTGTTAATGCTTAATAGTAATAGAAGAAGAAAGTTGTATAGTATATGAAAGAAAATTTTTTTTTAATATTTTTGAAAAATCCTTAACCAAAGTAAACACATATACAGATGCGGGACAGCTAATGTGTGTTTTATGCAAAACCATTATACGCAGCGAAACAGTTTGGCCAGTGCATTTAAATTCAAAGACTCATAAAGAAAATATTGCCTTGGCAAAAAAGACAAAACTAGAAACAGATGCTACGAAAGTTCAAGCATTTAAAAGGCCTATGTCTCCGTCGCAAGAATCATCAACAAATAAAAAAATAAAGAGTATATTAAAAAATTCCACAACACAGTCAGTGCAAGTTTCATCAAATTTACCAGCTGACTTTTTTGATAATCCTTCTAAACAAGTCAATGGCACAGTCTCGTCAAGTACATCTATGATAACACAGGGGTCAGAGAATGATAAAGAACCTGTACATGAAAAAGATCTGAAAAATGTAGAAGTAGAGGAGGAAAAAGAGAAAGATAGAAACAAAGATACAAATCAACCACCTCTTCCAGAAGGATTTTTTGATGATCCAGTCTTAGACGCTAAAGTAAGGCCATTGTATCAGAATCTTCTGCAAAGTCAAATTGTATAATTTTCATGGGAATTTTTAGGTTCGTAACGTTGAATATAAAAATCCTATTGAAGAGGAATGGGAAAAGTTTCAAAAAGAAATAAAAGAGGAAACGGCACAGTCTGCGCAAATCATTGCAGACGATCAAGAAGAAGCAACAACAGAAAGGCAATTAGATGAGATAGAGGAACAAATAAGGCACTGGTCTAGGTAATTCAGAAGACAATTAATTTCATTAATTTAGTACAGATTATAATGATTAAACAAAATATTATTTCGATAGGGTAATGGATCTTGTAAAGCGTAAAGAACAAGTACAGGCTACTGATAGAAAACAAAAAAACGCAGACGAAGATATTTCCAGCAGTGACGAAGCCGAATTCGATGAATTTCTCGATTGGAGGGCCAAAAATTCTTATAAATGAAACTGATTTAATTGTTATACAGTATTTGTGATCTTGTAAATAATTGAATAATTTTAAAAGTACGTTTGAAGTTATTCTATATCCAGAAAGTTGTATTAAATGAATTTTTGGGCATTGTATAAAAGAAGAAAAATTTTCACTGCTATTTAAAAAGAAGTACGAATAAACAGTTTGTACAGTGTATTAAGATTTTATTAAAACGAATTCGAAGAGTCAGAATATAATTAAGTTTCAAATACAATAGTTGTTATAGATTATTAATTTATCTGTTATAAGCTATATAATATGAAATGTATAATATAAAGATTACAAGGTAGGCTAAGCCGCTAATAAAATAGTGTGGGTAGTATATTGCCAAAAATTTAACAATATCCACTTTCGTTACATACCAGAGACATTATAAAATATTGAAAATTGAAAAATGAGAGACTCGCATACTCGTTTTACCCGCACCCATCCACGCGCAATAGCTAGGAAATTCTATAATATAGTAATCGCTAATCGAAAGTTCCTCGCACGAGTTACATCTAACATTTGCCTCGAGGGATATTACATTATAATCTCTGAAAAGTTACGTCTTTGTAAGATTCCAATTTACTGTCTAGAAATCCTTTGCTTTAAATATCTCTTAGCGTTTTATAACTTAACACTAAGATCATATATTTAATTCTTACTCTTACGCGACTTCATTTTTTTTCTTTTCTTTTCTTTTTTTTTTTTTTTTTTTTTAAATTGAGAAGCAAGAGCTACGTTTTACGAATACATTGTGTCGTATATATTATAATATATAAATATTTCGAGACGAGTATATGTAATAATCTTTCTCTTTCTTTCTTTTTTACGTTATTTATCCTAAAATCGAATCACAACATTTCTTCATCGCGAACCGTCCAACGATCGTAATAGTCGAACATTGAATTTAAGACGGATCATTGAATTTAAGCACAAAATGCGATCAGACGAAACTTTTTTTTTTTAAGCTTAATCCTTAAGTATACGTATAATTCTACAAAAGCTCAAACGTGCGAATACGCTACGTAGTCCCTTTAAAAAGCAGGCGATGTTGGTGATTACATTAATTCGTTAGAGTAATATTCACTAGAGTGTTTAGAAGAAACGAACATTCGACCTTAACGATACTCATTGAACGATCGTTTATAATACAATCAGACAAATTGTGCTAGATACGAAAGGGTTACGTAGGCTGTGTAACGAGAAACTTTCACAAAATCGCAAAAGTCGTAGCTGAAAGATCGCTTTCTAATGACGACGTATATATCCATAATTACATATATATAATATATTTTATATATATATATATATATATATATATATATATATGCGTGTATATGTATTTCGACAAAGCACTGACGAAGATAGTTTCCTCGCAGATCGACGATCTTTCATCTCGATCTCTTCATCTGCGATCAACATCTCTGTCTCAAACTCAACATCGACAAAGATATTGTCTAATTTTTTGATTTCGGGACGATTTCCATCGTTGTCGGCGAGAATTGTCGGTTTCTTGTTGTGTTTCATGCTGTGTCTTCCGGTTTGTCGGATGTGTCCTGTTTAGTTTCTATTGAACGCGACGAACGCGGGAGAGAACAGCGTCTCGTCGATCGAATTGTCCACGAAAGATTATCAAAAGTGGTCGCTGGCTGAACATTTGTACGATGATTTACTTGATAAAATGATTCACTTACATAAGTACTTGGTGTCGTCACAGTGAGCTCGCTTCGACAGGAGAAATCGATGTTTGTTGGAGCAACGTGTGGTCCCACGGGAACGACAAGTAATCCAAACACTTCCCCATATTTGGATTACCGTGGTCGTTCTTCCGTGTCTCGATAAAACTTGTGACACTTTGGAGAACAACGGCTTGTTCCTTGACACTCCAGGTGATTCTATTCATTCAAAATCGTTTCAAGATCACAGTTGATCGCTTGTTTAGAAGAAGTACGGATTTAGCTGCTCGATGATCGACGGCACCGGACATATTTCAACTTTCGTTTCCTTAAGTTCTCCGGTGTTTCCACTTCGAGCTTAACGAAATTATCCATTACAATTATCCAAAGAGTATATCTTTCAAAGGAAAGGAAGATTACTGAAATAACGATTCATCATACAACAAACAAATTGAGACGAATCATCGATCCGATTAATCCGTTAGATACTCGGAATAGAAAGAAAAGAATTGAATGAGAATCGAAGGATGAGACGTTGATTAGCCTTAAGTCCCATTATTATTTTGGACTGTTATCGACTCGATTGTACGAGAAGTAGAGCAAATATTGTTCACTCTTTCTACGCAGGAAATGTGTGTTCTCTGTGGATCACAGAGCGCGACGATGGCAAAATATATTCCATCGTTTTACGATACAACAGAGACTTTACAATGTGAGCGAGTGTCTTTGAGTGATAAAGACGAGGCACTCTGCTTGTTAATTCTTCGTTAATTTTCCTTTGCTTTTACCGTTTTAAGGGTGGAGGGGAACTAACGACTCTTGAGAAAAGCATCTTAAATTGGTAACTGCTCTAAACCGCGTTGATTATTACACTAGAGATACCCTTACGTAAGCGAACGATTACTTTCCACAGAGTTGAATTATATTAAATTGAAAATCGTATCAATGGACATTTCGTTGAGATACAAAGGATGCGATATATGTATATCGTGTCTCGATTGCTTAAGTAAATACGGAACACCATGGAGGGCACGTTCCATCCGAAAACTGAAACCTTCCCCGAATTTCGTTTACGGATCAGACCGATCCCTCCTCGTTATCCTCTGAAACTCTTATCTAATAAACATTTGCTCGTCTCTCTTATTCACAAA
>CAJDYZ010010980.1:2846-17406 GCA_903986555.1 Heterotrigona itama | reverse complement strand
TTTTTTTTTTTTTTTCTTTTTTTAATGATTCTTCGATAATCTTTCGAACAGCTTAACCCCTTGACTTGCGTTTGCAATTATTTTCTTTTTAAGCAATTTAACTAAATCGATAATGTGAACATTTGAAACTTGAGAAAGTGCTCGAGTTCACTTACGAGTTTTGATGCAATTCACTTAACAATTGTCCCATGATTTCGTCGAAATCGAAAAGTATCTATAACGTTGAAATACGTCGTATATAAAAGATGTATACGATTTTCGTACTTTTACCACAACATTTGCAGACGATGGGAAATTTTCAGGAAATGACTTCGTCGTGTGTGTTCTTATTGAAAACGATGCATCCGAAATTGTAAAACATCGGCCTCGATGCACTCTCGAATAGAAAATAAAACCAACAAATATCTACCCTCTTGGCAGGCAATTGTGCATGCGAGAATTTCTGAAGGATTCTGAGCTTGATAGAAGTATTCTAAGATAAAGAATAGAATAGGCAACAGAGTAGGTAGTCACCTACTTTATAATACTCGTATCTATATTATACATATATGGGATGTTCTACGGAAATCGATATACTGGAAGATAGCTATTTTTGGGCGCTAACTGATTAGCTCGAGGAACGTTCTACCCCTTCTCTCAGTAAATTGGATTTAGCTGCGAACTATAAAATCGGGATAATTTGGAAACAACAACCTGCGAGATAATTTGGGAACAAGAACCTGTCCAGAATCAAAGTGATTACCGTTCGTTTTGTTCCTGGCTGAATGAACTGAAAAGAGAAAAACGGGAAAATGTAATAAAACGGAAAAGAGAAGAAAGAAAGAAGAAGAAGAAAAGGAGAGGCGTGAAGTCGCGAAATCGTGAATATTGGAAGAAAAAAAAAAAAAAAAAAAAAAAAAGGAAAACAATGTGATCGTTTCTATACTATACACACCACCTGACGTGGTCGTTGCATTTTTTAAAAACTGAAGGCCCGTTCGTGAGTATGAGGTGCTTGCTAAACAACTGGTTCTACACGTGTATTTTCACGAACATGTGGATTTACCTTGAATATTTCACGCAACAGACAGACGGTACCTCTGCGAAAGCATGAAGCACCGCCGACTATAGTCACAGATAAGACAGTTTTGAAACACGGTCGTTCGGCAACACAGCAAACGCGGGGTCCTTTAACCCGCGCGTCTAAAACTATCATCGAGCAATTGAACGAACGAGTGAAAACAGAAAAATAAAAATAGAACGTAACGAGAAAAATAGAAGCAACGAGAAAAAACGGCAAAGGAAACGGCTGGCTTTCCGTCGTGCGTATGGGTATTCCCCGCACGGTTTATCTTATTCTCTCTAAAACTGGGGTGGGGGAGGGGATGATTAGGCTGCACGAACGTCGAGGCGTCTCGATTTCCATCGAACACCCGATATAAAACTGGCGCGCAAAAGAGTCGCTCGCTTCGTTTCAACGGGACACTGTATAACAAGTTGCTTGCTTAGTAAGTGAATGAATAAAAACCCGTACGGCTCACTCTGTGCTGTGAGTGCTGAGAGTGTTTCGCACCTTGCGAGGCGTTCGGCGAATGGGCGCGTAAGGAGGCCATTGAGGGCTGCCTCGAAGGAACCCGTACGCTTGCCCTTGAACCGCGTCTCTCCTGCGGGTGCAGCAGTTTGTTTTCCCTCAGTAACGACACGTTCATCAGACGGGCATTCGGCGTGTTGAATATGGTGCGGTTCTCACGCCAGCGAGCCCTGCAAACAATTGCAATAGAAATTGGGTGACTATTTATAATCCGTTACACATTAAGCAACATCGTTCGAAACTTAAAAAGAAAAAAAAAGAAGCAAAGAAAATTTATGACACTTTGTATATAAACTGCAAACGTTTATGCATTTGTGAAAAATCTTCTTGATTTCATTTGAATAAAAAAAAATATATATATACATATATTAAATCTGCATTAAGCATGCGACATGGCGGACTCATTTTCAAGCATGACTGCGAGCGGTTGAAGTAGGTCGTAAAGTCTTGCTAGAATTGGTAAGGACGAGAGTCACCGTGCATCACAAGATATGCAAATAGATGGCTTACTTGCTGAAAAGCCTAAGAACGACGCAGATGATGATGAACATGAGAGCCATACCAACGAGAACACCGATCATCGTAGGATCGATATATTGGAGATTGGGTTCCTCTTTCTGCTCGGCTGAAAAGAAAGATATTTCATTCGTTTAATAACCTTTCCCTAACAATCTCCCTGCTTTTCACATCGTTCCATTCCATCCACTGTAGCTAATTTTCATTTAATACCTTCTGTTTTCAAATGACGTTTCATTATATCCTCAACGAGATTAATTCAACGTTCGTTTCAATGAAACTTGGGCAACTTCGAAGAGAAAAAGAGTTACGACGAGATCGAACAATCTCTTGATCTATTTCTTTTACGATTCATATAAAGTTTGTGTAGTCAACTGGGACGTATCTTTTCACAAGTTAAAGTTAAATATTCTTTATATACTACGTGACCAATCCACTTCAATATTCACCTGAAAGTACCTTTGTTTTCATAAAGACAGATATCTCGTTTTAGTCGCTTTTTACAAACAAAAGGAAAAATCTATAACCTACCCGTTCTATAACTTCCCTCGATCTACTAAAATTAATTATCTGGTGCGAAAGATACCAGAGGTGGTTCGCGATATTTAAGTTAGCAGCGTATGTTTTATGACCTCGTGGATCGCGACTCTTTTCTCTTCTCTTTTCCAGTTAAGCTCCAACGCGTCCAATTTAATTTACAGCGAAAATAAAAGCGCGGAAAAATACCGAAGTGACAACGCTTTTTTTAATTTCTACCGGCGGAAGCCAGTATATTCCGTCGTGATAAAATTTCCTCTGCGCTCTGTTAATTGATCGCGCGAAAACAGCTGACGAATTAATGAACCCTGCTGGATTTTAGGCCGGAATTCCATTAACTCAGGACGGGTAGTTGTCGTCGCGAGTAGAATCTCATTAAAAAGTACGCGGAAACTCGCAGATCTCCACTCCCCTCGCCGTTGCTGTTCCTTCCTGTGTTTCTGCTCTTACCGACGCACACAATCGCGCCATCAGGCTGGGTAACCGGGATCTTCTCGAAGATGCAAATGCAACGTCCGTCCCTGCACTCCGTTTGTCTCACCCTCGCCTCGCATTGTTCGTGGAAGAAGCACGACTCGTTCACGTTCACCGCTAAAAACAAAAACCATTAACGACAGGCTGGTTCCTCGTTTCTCGACGAATATTTTAATATGAAATATTACTCTTAAATATGAGAATAATATTACTCTTAAATATTACAGATAAAAATATTACTCTTAAATATTACAGATAAAAATATTACTCTTAAATATTACTCTTAAAATACATAACGTCCCTCTCTGAAAAGATGCTCTCATACAAGTTATTCTACGTTTCCCGTGTTTTCTTTTTTTTTTTTTTTTTTAATGCTTATAGAATATTTAAAGAATTTTTAATTTTGGGACAAAAAGAGAAAAATTTATCATTTCCAAATGATCGATGTTATCTCAGTCGTTTTATTGTAGAGTAGCTTTTAAAAAAGTTTGCTTTCCTTTTCTTCACTGCATCGTTCTTCTAGCAAGCCACTGATATGCAGAATTTAAAAGGGAACAAAAGCAAATATACATGTATCAAAAATGAGTGGCTGGAGGAGGTTGTCGAAACTTTCTCGATGTGCTGGTAATGCTCAAAAACGTATTTGCTTTGAATGGTATGACAAGCTATTTTGCTAACTTCGGAGCCGAAGAAGTAGTTTAACTTCTCACGGTTTTTTTGCCTTTTATCGTAACTGACACATATCCAATATACAAGTCATTAAAAGCTAAAACTTCCGTGTATAATTTTACCTATTTGTACAAATATTTCAACACCTCCTTTCCCCTTGTTATTATTCCTATTTTGTACCGAAAGAAGAAAGTTTGTTAAAGTAATCATTCGTCGATTTGCCTTAGATTCCCAGTCAGACTTCGATCCAGCCGTTTGAAACTTGAGCTAGATTACTTTATCCTACTTTCCTTCCATATCTATAGATACATATTAAACGATATAAACTTGTAAATTAAAGCGCGAATAAAGTCGATCGTTTTTCCTCTTTTAACTCTTAGTTCATAGACAGATTATAAACGTGACGTGTTTCGACTATTGTCTGTGAGACTATTGTCTATTGTCGATGTGTCAGTCGATGACCTGATGCCCTATTATTATTTCTAAGCAGCTGTCCATCATCGTGCGGTCACTTTATAAAATCAGCATTATCCAATTTGTGTATTCAAGTTCGATTAGATTGAAATGCGTCCGGGAATCAATAGCGATCGTTCACGGATGTAAGAAGGATTTATTTGCTTGTTAGCATATTTGTGGAGGACAGTGTAGATCCAGAGGTTAATGTGGCGAATCTAATCGACTGATTATTCGCCGCACTGCCCTCGATATATTGGCCACAGGCTCGCAATTAGGAGAGTGGATTAACAGCCATAGTGCTTTAATCCTGACAAAAGTATGCTTTCGTTCATCCCTCGTTCCAGTTGAACTTCAGTGGAGACTGATAACAAAATTGATCTTCTCTAAGTGTCACGGACATTTATTGGGAGGAAATGTGAAATCGATTCGACTGAATCTGATTGTAAGTACCTTCGATAACGGAGGTTGCACAATTTTGTGGAGTTTGTGATTGATCTGAAAAATATTATATGTCCCAAGGACAGATACATGTTATAATCCAATATCAATCGATTAATTATAATTCGTGTAATTACGATGCGACGTCTCATTAATATTTCATTTCGTCGCATGTGAAGTGCAGTTAGAACGATAGTGCAACGTTTGCAAAGGGATTCAATTAGAAACGTGCAAACCGAAGCGACATAATCTGGGCCACTGAATTCGCCGTTCCTGCTTTCAATTTCTCGCGATGCTTCTAACACCCGAGACCAATAAAAGCGCGGTGTCCTGTTTGTATTCTACGAGAGAAGGCCATAAGCAACCATCCCCAGACATTCATACCATTCCAATCGTAAAACTCGCTCTTAATAAAAGGGAAGGTTCACTCCTCTGAACGTGATTCGACTGGAAAAACTTCTTGTTTTCTTCCTGTAATATATTTTACGAATCATCTTCATCGTCGACATTCTTGTCATTGTCGTTACTGTTCATTCCGTATCTTTTAATTGCCTCTTGATTCATACGTGATTATATACGATGTTTATATACATGCTAGAACAGTACAATTAAATCGAAAAGAATCGCAAACTCTAGAGTTAAAATTCAACGATTCAGATGATTTCAACTTGGGGCTAACATTATCGCAGATGAACACTTACAAAATGTCTGGATGCACTTTCCCGACACACTTGAAAATATACTAACTTACGGTGGCCACATTTGTCGATATGATTCGTCGCCTCGAATTCCTCCCTGCACGCGCATTTGCTCTTCTTTGGTTCGCAGTAAGAACCACTGAAACCGCATTCACGATCTTCCACGCAGTCGTCGCCGAATTTTTTTGTTCCTCTGTCAGTTAAGTCTGTAAGTAAAAAAGAAAATGAATGCAAGGTCCGTTAGCGTTAGAGGCTCATTAGTTAAGCAAAGAACTTCCTCTTGTCATAAAGTCATAAAGACAAAACGCAGAATATAAAATTTATGGAGAAATTTTCTAGTCGAATGATCGAAATTCATAAGGGAGAGAATTTAAAAGTCGAAATCGGCTCAGAATATGAAGCTGCGCCCAGTCTACGAAATTCCTACGTATGAATTATTTAACCAAGACGATGCAATCAGATATTGAATTTTCACCGATAAATCGCTTTCGAGACCCAACGACGGATACAGATCCCGCGAGCTAGCCGTAATTCAACCCCTACACTCTAACCAAATATATCATTCGTTGTGTTCCCAACCTCCTATCGGCTATCCGCATGACGAAGCGATTCGGTCTGGTTTTCGTGATTGTGCCGCAGGTGCTGCTTGTATTTACATTTTACGATTCCATTTGTTAATATCTGCAGCCGGCTGTGAAGTTAATTTCGCTGAAAGCTACCTGCGTGACAAGCTTAATTACGCACAAATACGCACAAGAGCGGCTCATCCGTGTATTTTCAACAATCTCTCCCTCTCTGTACACTGTTTCTGACAGATAAGTTGGAAATTGTGCTATTTCTAAAATTAAAAATAGCCATCGCTATCTCGAAGGAAAAAGTTGTGGAAATTACAATTTACAATATTGTGCCGATAATATCTTCTTCAAAGACGAATTATATGAAATGTTTTAAACATTAGAGGGATTCGGCGAACGTTTTTGGCACACAGCTGTATATCTCGGTTATGCATTCTACACGCAGTTTCTGCGGTTCGCGGTTGCACAACGAGTTTAGCCCTCCCACGCAATATTAATCTGAGTGCAGCCACGATTTTAATTAAACGGAGATACGCTTCTTGCGTGCCGGTAATTATAAATTAAATACTAATATCGTTTCTCTTTTGTAAACACGACAAACGTGCAATTTGATAAATCATAGAAATTCACGCAATGGATATAGAATGCAGTCAGACAATTCCAGAAATCACGAGTTATCTTATTTATAATTGCATCGTTTTGATACAAAGATCCAGAAACAAAGAGAGATTTCTTTAGTCGAAAAAATGGAAATTTACACGTTAATAATTTAACCGTAACAAAAGAACGAGATTAAAAATCATATGTTGTACGCAACGATGTACACTTGTTCATTACGAATTGTGCCAATTGAAACAAGCAATTAGAACAAATGTGTTTCACATGCATCGCGGAGCAATTAAATTTGATTAATACTGATCAAATTACAATACATTGAAATTTCAAATGGTACGAAACTATAGTAAGTTTCACTTCCCATAACAAATCTGTCAAGCTACTTCTACTATTTCAAGCTAAAATAACTTTCGTCGATAATCTTCCGTCGTGCTTTTAAATTCAGTAAATTAAGATTAAAAAAGAAAAAAAAAAAAACGTAGAAAAATCTGAAGGATGTTTCAATTGGCGTACTTGGTTTCTTATCCGTGCAATTAACGCTTTTTTCGAGTGTGCTCTCCGAGGTTCAACAGACCGTCAAGGCGTTAAAGTATTCGAGGGCTGACGCCGCGGCGAGGAAGGCGACGCCCGTGGGCAAAAGTCAAGGAAGCAATCCTTTTTTGCAAGGCAGAGAGACCAAGCTTGATTACTGCATTGTCGTCGCATAATGGCACTTCTCTCGAATACGATCGTATTCAACTCGCCTGGCTGAGCAACCTAGAATACGAGTCGTGCTGACGATTTAGGAAGATGCATCCCCGACGATGAAATGGATCGTAAAAATAACGAAACTGTTTGCACAATTCTGAGAAACTGGCAAATTACTCCAGTAAGATGAGCTTATTCGTCGTGAAAAAAATATGCGCTGAATTTGATGTTCTAAAGCTCGCATGTAAAATACGCACTTGGATGATGACGTTTGGTTTCATTTACCTAAAAATATGATAAAGATGACTGTATGTTGTAGTAGAGATTATTGTCATAATATTATATTTTAGCTAGTAGAAGTGAAAAGATGTTTCTACCAATGAGAGTCAAGTTTCTTTTATCGAAGGAGAACGTGCCCGAAGACTATATTTCTACCATTTGATGTGGTCGTAAAAAGAGGATTTCCTTGGGATTTAGGATATTCTTTCCTTTAGAGCGTAGCTATGCATAAGTGAACAAGCATACCTGGGAGAAGATCTAATAAACTCGAAGAAAAATTGTTTGGCTCTGTGATACGTGCTGTTTATTATTAAAAAAGACATCCTTGCTGATTCTGTATTCGTAAGTACTAAAAATTAAAACTATCAATTAAATCAAATTTTGTTAATCTTAAATTTCTTACTACTATTCTTAATACTTTCTTAATACTATCGAAGATTCCCTCCTTCCAGAATTGAAAGTTTTTGGTAACCTCTTTTAAACATTCCTTTACCATCACTTCTTTGTAATTTCATTTTCATTTCGCTGCAGCCCTAAACTGATGATAGAAACTGCTTGAAATGAAATAAAAGCTAACGATCTACTGGGATCATTGTAACATCCGCATGTACACATATCTCTGTTCCAATTCCGCTCAAACGGGTTATTTTGCACGCCAGGATCACGGTCGACGCTTTTCCGAACTGACCGATAAAAACTCGCGTGGAACAATCGGTCAGGAAGCGTTCCTCTTTGAAGTGTACTCGAGCGAAAGAATGAGAGATAGGAAATGGTGCGAGTACGTGTACAAATGGACGTGTAGGATGATGTAGAGACAGGAACATGTAAAGCCTGCATACGAAACGAGGGAACGTAGTGGTCACGACACTATCAGTATCCCGTAGATATCTCAAACAGCGAGAAAGGTGCGTGCAAAGTGCTTTCGTGATATCGTCAGGACGCCGCGACGGCGCCGGCCTCAATGCTAAACAATAACCCCCTTGCTGCGATATTATGCCACTGTGATTCGTAATTAATAACTCGTTGGCGTTAATGTTAACTTCGCTGTCCACTATGAAGCTTTCCCACTCAAATCTGTCTTCATTATTTAAAATCTCGTGAAATTGTCCATTACGTCCAATATATTCTCATCAATAAACGACTGTAATAAAAACAGGAATATTAGTTCCCACGAGAGTTATAGGCATAGAAGGAGAATTATATATATATACTTATAACTTTATACATATATTCACAGCTTTTATCTAGTGAAATGGACATCAGTCCATAAAATATCTTACGTTCTGAAATACCGACGTCGAAAAAAAATCAAGCTGTTTCACACGCCCTCTGCGATTTACTATAAGATGAACATAGAATTATATATATCATATATATATATGATGTTTGTGTATATATTCAACCTTGTTTGTGTATATATTCAACCTAATCGTCAAAGACAATAGCCAATAGTTATAATTCTTATTATTTTAAACAATCTGTAACAGAAAGATCTTGTTGACTGTAACGAAAATTTATTTTGAAGAATGAAATCACTTAGATATAGAGAAACATTACTTCATTACGCACTGTCAAATTCACTAAAGTAACGTACATATTTACCATACTAAAGTTGCACTTTGTTTTGTCGAAATGGATGATAAAGAGTGGAGAAAGGAATCTCACTTTTTTGTTCCAAGTTAGACAATGCAATACACACAAACAATGATCTTAAGTAACTTAAGTAAAGATCACAGCGCCAACAAAACGGTGAAGTAAGTAATTATAAAATGTGCGATTCTCGAACGTAATCGATATTTTTCGCGCTCGATCAATTAAGCATTAAGATGCAGTTGCTACGTAAAGTATCAGTTTTTGGCGGGAAGTGCAGGAAGAAGTGTCACTCAGAAATTGTTAAATGAAGACTACAATCACTACTTGTTTTCGCATCATTTAAAATCTAAGGTTTAACGCGGTGAGTATTGATTAAAAGAATTATTAATCATGTCGTATATACAGGATGTCTCAAAAGTTACTGTCTATCTTGAACACTAATGGGAACAGGTTAAGACAACAAAATAGTTTTATTCAGCGCTAATACGCTGTCGAAATCTTAGATTTCAAGTAACCTCGCGCGAAAAAATTCTAATGATATTAAATCGTCATACAAACGTTGTCTTATGAAACTTTCTTTCAAAGTTCTCTCTAATTTCGTTCTTCCATGGTCCGAAATTTGAAGTTTATCGAACAAAATAACTTTGCCTATACAAAACTATTATTAAAAAGGAGGCCTAGTGACATTTGAGATACTCTATATTCAGCCACTTGATAGAATCAATGAAAATAATTGAGTATCCGTCGTAGAGAATTTTCATGTCTGTAAGAAAATTTTTGTAAAATTGCATTTTGTACAATTTTGGTTCGGCATAATCAAATGAAATGATTGATTTAATAGAATTAAATTTTAAATGTACATGATGTATGATATATGATATGCTCGTTGTTAAAAAGCATTTTCGAAGGAGATAACTATTTTTTCACGAAAAAACCGAATTCTATTCGTGCACGTTCGGGTCCCGACGCCACTAAATTCGTTCGCGACGCGAACCTGTTGCGCGGGGGATTAGTCCATTATCGAAAATCATGGTGTTAAGATGCAGCTCTTCGCGTGATATTTATTAATCGCGCAATATTTTCATTGTCATCACTCGTATATTTGTTCATATCTGCATCGTTTAATCGACGCATATATGCTTTTACTCGCAATGATTTTGTTTAAATACTCTTATAACATTAAACTCATTGCATTTTATTGAATAATATTTAATTTTATTATTTGATTTTATTATTATTTTTTTTTAATTTATTATTTGATTTTTATTTATTATTGATTTATTATTGATTTATTATTAATTTATTTATTATTGATTATATTTGATTTTATTTATTATTGATTTTTTAATTATTTATTATTTGATTTGATTTTCACATTCAATGTGATAGAAAATATGAAGATATTAAACTTCAGTTTTATCTGACTATGAATTTATGAAGACACTTCATAGGTAGATTTCAGAAGGCAATATTGAATTTCTAAAGATGTATTTTGGCAAAGCTTGTGCTTGACGATAGTTTCGTCAATATTTCACTTAGAGTCAATTACCGCTCATTGAATTTTATACCGTAACATATTTTATTCAGCATATATTATTAACCTTTATTCAGCGTTTCAGTATTTTATTAAATTCTTCAAATAGATATATAAATGGATATATAATACGAACGATTGAAAGGAATATCACAAGGAGAATTTGTTTAAACTTTTCTACTAAAAAAAGATAATTAATCTATATTTGCGTAAACGAAGGATTACTTTCTTATATCGAACTTCGATGAAACACCACATTCGTTAAACTCCTTTCTGCAACGAGGATTACGTTCAGAATAGGATTCCGGCACTTTGGGGAATAAAAGCGGGAAGTTTGCCGCATAATTCCTCGAGCAGGTCGAATTTTCGTGAGCGGCCAAGCTCCTTCGTTACCGATCACTGGAAGACGTGACCCGTAACTATCCGAGATCTCCCTCGCTGGCTCTGTGGCTTTGTGCTTTTCATTCATTCCGCTGAACGTAAAAAATAAGACCATTGCGACGAAGTAGAATGAGACAGGTTCAGGTATTCCGCTCGCGCCTTCTGTTTAAAATTCTGTTTAAGAGCTTGAGACGATGATCAACTGCGAAGTTTTTCTCGTTGCTTTTGTTCGCGGCTATTGTCTCCCAACACTTTGTCATCACTGAGCTCTTCGTTGTTTTCGCAATGCGCATCTCTTTATCAAAGAAAGCGAAACACACGCTGAGATCTCTTCAACGCGTTTATAGACGACTATTCGAGGTAATTAATCGCCGAATTTCCTTTCAATTTGTCGATCAAATCTGAACAAGTTATTCCTCAAATTCTTCTCGATCGCTGGCAGTAGAGGTGGAAATTCATATCCGATGAGGTTTCGGAAATGGTTTCTAGAATTAAATAAAATATGTATGGAATTACTTATTGATTTCCACGATGTTCAATCATCACGCTTTCTCTAAAATTTCCCGACTTTTCCACTCGCACCTCGCATTCGAGCCGTGAAACGTCACAGCCATAAGTCGCGCGTTAGCCTATCGACGTTAACTAACAACAAGTAAAAAGAAACTAACCGTGAAAGGTACATTTCGGAACGGCCCTGTCGAAGAGGAAGAGTTGACGTGGCTTGCAATTTCCGCTTTGAAGCTCCACCGTGTGAAACTACTGTGCAGGCAGGTAAAACGTGCAAACTCGCAGGCTCGTCAACTTCAAAGGAACTAGTTGTTCGCGCATAATTGCGTGGTCAGTTAACGATCTGTCCTCCTTGCTACGACCTCAAGAAAAAGAGAGAGAGAGAGAGAGAGAGAGGAAAAAGTAGCGGCGACCAACGCTGGAGGAACTGCTCGGCGACTCCAGCAGTGAAAATGGCGACTCTTGGGTCAATCTACGCGTTGAAAGTGGGTCACTTTGCAATGGCACACTGCCAACGATCTCACGTGCGAGCCGTCCCACGCCTGCTGCAGTCTGAAAACTGGCAACCACCTTTCGACAGGGGCGGCCCAACAGGGTTGTATGTCAGGCGGCTGTTTGAACAGGCTGGGATCTCCGGAGTTGATTTTAATCGACTCTCCGCCACGACGTTTCTCGCGGGAGGGAGATTTCATGTCGGTCAATTCATTTAACGCTCCACGTTAACGTCGTTAGTCGGGAGGCAATTTGGAAGCAAGTTTTTGTGAAACACTAGATAGACTAGATAGACAGATCCATGAACGAGTCAGAGTTCGATTTGTTCTTCAAATTTAGAATGATGGGAATGTCCCGAATTCGAGTGTCGTTCGCTCTTCGTAATCAGTGACTGATCGACTTCGGGCTTGTGAAATTTATTTAGTCGGTGAGTTGAAAATCGCTTATGTGTGTTTCAAATTACATATTAGCTGGATATCTGCGTAGAATTTCTAGAATTAGGTTAACCGGGATACAAATAATCTCTAAAGTTTATCAATGTTGAATTTGAAAAAAAAAACATGTGATTAGAAAATGCTCTTCTGTTCTTCAAATTCAGAATGATGGGAATGTCCCGATTTCGAGTGTCGTTCGCTCTTCGTAATCAGTGACTGATCGACTTCGGGCTTGCGAAATTTATTTAGTCGGTGAGTTGAAAATCGCTTATGTGTGTTTCAAATTACATATTAGCTGGATATCTGCGTAGAATTTCTAGAATTAGGTTAACCGGGATACAAATAATCTCTAAAGTTTGTCAATGTTGAATTTGAAAAAAAAAACATGTGATTAGAAAATGCAGCAAATAATAGGCTCCGATGGCAAATTATCGGTTGCTTGTTTAGTATCTTGGCTATTCAAGTGGAGGGTTCGGATATAATTAATTGGATGGTTTTTATACTTGGTTTTCTTTTCGTTTTTTTTTTCTTTTCTTTTTAATGTATATAGGTCCAATGTTATTTTTAGCCAGGGTTAAATTTCTTTCGCTCCTCAAAACGGCTTTAATAATCATGCAAGGATGCAAGCGGTAAGGGTAAAGGTCTAACTGCATCGAGTGCGATAAAGAACACTAGAAACATTGCTCTTGTTCTATCACTATTGTGCCTCATTCTTTGATATTGAGAAATAAGCAAAACTGAGCAAAATCGATAATTTAGATTAAAGTGACAATTTAATGAAAACGTTTCAAAAAAATCTTTCTCGAATAATAATTCGGATATTTATTCGCGTAACGATAACGATAAAAGGAAAAAAGGAGGAAATCAAATTTGAAATTCATTGGAAAAAAATGTTGAAAAGCGTGTACACAAATGTAAAGGTCTCTACACTTGAATTAACATAAATTCCTTCGCTGTTCCGCGAAAAATGCTGAGGGAAGTTCATTAGATTCGCTGGTGAGACGATAAATTATGGACGGTGGGTTGGCTCGCGACGCCATCCGTCCAAAAGATAACGCGATATACAGAAAGCGTTTACCGCGGTGAAACTCACCTCGGTCGTTTTTACCATTTTCGTCTCTTTTATCTCGCCGTCTCTTTCAAGTCAACAGCGAACAGCCGCGAAGCGAAGAAACTCGCGCCTCCCATCAGCGTTTCACAACCGTGTCTCGCGTCGTTTTGGATAATTTACGAATGATCGCGTCGCGAATAATTCGAGCTCGTCTATTCCGAACCGGAAGCGTTCAAAGGGGTTATCCATCGTTTGGAAAATGGATTTCGCTCGATAATTCAAACGCCAGACATCGTACACGGGTCGAATTATTATTGTAAAATCGGATCGATCACGGAGCGAGGATGGTTACATAGGTTTGCACATTATATTCGAACTTGATTTTATTAGTATTCACTGGTACCATGAAATTTTATTATTAGTTTCGTTATATATGAAATTTGATTATCACGCGAAGTATCGAAACAACATTAGAAGTTACGAGATCAAGTACGAATATTTTGCAGAAGTTTCAAAATTATTGAGACAGCAAGTTAACGAAACTCAGTATATCATCAATGAGATCACAATTTTTTTTTTTTTTTTCAAATGTTTTATACAACTCATGTATGGTGAGTGTTCAAATACTTTCGTGAGCTAATATAATATTGTATAAATATGTACTATTTTAACGAGCTTCGACTGAACGTTGAATCGAGAACAATGTCATTTGAGACTTGTAAAATACTCGTTTCACATGGATAGCTTTGTGTCGATTGGTATCCGAGAAGCTCAAACATGAACTTTTTATTGGGCGTATACACGCAACCACCATTTTAAGATTTCAGACTGCCGATTCTACTTTAATAATTGCTCGATGCTCGGACTGCATTTTATATATTTTTATCATTTTATATCACTTTCAGTTCTATCGTGATAACGTCACAGGAGATTGAGAATCGAAATGATATTTAAAAAAAAAATTTCTCATTTGATCTCGCAATCTATGGCAAAGGATGGAGACGTCATAAATTTTTATTGTTTTTATTACATGTCAAGTTTTACATTATTAACG
>CAJDYZ010010976.1:223062-234349 GCA_903986555.1 Heterotrigona itama | reverse complement strand
CGAATTTGTGTGTGTGTGTGTGTGTATATATATATATATATATATATATATACATATACATACATACGGAAATTGGGAGACATTTGGCACAGGTATTGATATTTTACAGAGAATACATCGTATTTAAAAAATCTTGTTAGAACGATATTTAACGTTCATTGTATATTTGATGTTTAATAGTGTTTTAATATTATTTTATAATTTTAGTAATGTTATTTGATGCTATTTTAATATTTACCGTGTACACCTAAGACGGTTATCGATCTTTTAATAAATAGATTTAGCAGTATAGTATTTTCAGATTGATTTCAGACCGGATCAATATAATCATGACAGGTTGATTACATAAATTTTCAAAGTGCTTTACATAACATGTATGTGAGAAGATATGAAAATATTCAAACGTGATGTTTCGTAAGCCATTGTACATGCTACATGCATAATATGGTATATATTTTGCTATTGGGGAGGTACGTTCGAACGTCTTTTGGTAAAGAGAGAGCAAGAGAAAAGACAGAGTGATTTAGTGACTATCGTGGTTTCTATCTACGCCAAGATCTAGAGTCTTTTGTGAGATAAATGGAAAAGCTGTCAGTCTTGAATCCATCGTATATTTATGCCCGCCTTTGGGAATTCAATATTTTTGAAATAAAATACCACGGTTCGTGTTCGGGAAATGCACGGACGACGACAGTCTATAGAAACCAGCCACTTCGATGATACAAAGGACCAGATTTCTCCTTCGTTGCGGCTTCGTTCCGAGGATTCGCCGCGACAAACGGTGAATCTCTGTGCGTCGCGTCGGCTGAAAACATTGGATGGAACGCAGCGCGCGAAACGAACGAGAGATTCATTGTTCCCGACACGGGATTCGATCCTCCCCGATTCATCGATGAACAGTGAAAGCGGTCGCAACGGGGCGACAACGACACCGTTAACGACCACGAAACGCAAGTCGACCCAGTTTCACACCCCCTTTGCGCGTGCATAGATGAAACGAATATTAATGCTTCCTCCGCGAATTTATGGCGCGTTATTTCGAACGAGTATGTATTTTCTTCGCATCAATCTTGTCGATTCACACGAGACATGAAAGAGACGAAGCCTAATCTGGGATCTGGCCTGATTGACTCTGGCTATTGCATAAGAGCGCCATCTACAATGTTCTGAAGGACCAAGTATAAGACTAAAGAATTTGGACTGCTGAATGACTCAGTTGTTTATTGTGTGTGTATGTGTGTGTGTGTCATGGTTCTCTAATTCTTCGTGCTGATATATTACGTGAATTAAGTATAATACTCGGTGTATAACTGAGAGATCAATTGTCTCCGTAAAACTCTGTTTCTCTAACCTTTAGGCTGACTGTAACATTCTGTTCAACTGTTCTCTTAGACGGATCGTAAGACTTTTAACTGACTCTGATCGACGGTAGGACTCTGCTCTATTTCAAAAAGGGACTGGCCTTCCAGTTTCTGCATTTCTCAAAATCCATTCCTTTGGGAGTAAGTCGCGCGGAGATGAGAATTCTGTTCATCCGTCAATGTTAAAAGCTTGTCGCTGTCATATCATATCATATCATTTATATATATATATTTCAAATCGAGTGAAATTCTTTTCTCGACTTTCACATTGAGTAAGAACAAACGAAAGACGGGAAGAAAGGAGACTGAGTATATTCGCGATCGGATAGACTGGCCGGGAAGCAGCGATGGAGAAGTAGGGGAAGGAAAAAATTCGCTTGCCTGATTTATGGATAGCAATCTCTTGGAGGTGCTCGAAATATCACGTGCAGCGACGGACGTCCTTCCTCTCGGTCGACGATGCGCCAAGCAAGGTCCTTCGATTCGCATCCGTACAGAAAATTGGCACCCATTCGGTCCGATCGCTCGCCCGTATAATAAACGTCTGTGTTGGACATCGTGATGCTCCTCGGGAACCGACGGACCTTCGCGTCGCCACGCGTTCCACGATCAAAGGACATTCGTGTCAAAAGGGTCGAAAAAAAGCATCGAGGACGAATTTCTTTTTGATCGGATCGCCCTTCCACAAATGATGATAATAATTCCAGGACAATGTTCCGAATGAATTATGCGCCTGTTCGCGTGAGAAAAACGTGATATTCCTGCTCGGAAGCAAACTAACGAATGATAGTGCGCAGCAATTCATTTCGAAGTCGAAGAAGAGAGCTTCTGGAGGCAGAGTTTAACGAGTTTGTCATTTGGTTATTGGTAAATGTTGCTTTCGCACTCGTTGTATCACTGTTATCAATTGTTAAAAAATCAGCTGTTGCACGGCGTTTTTTGCTTGAGTCGCGTTACACAACGTCGAATCAATCGTTGCAATGTCACGTATCATTCACAGAGATCGAGCGAAGACGATCGTATTTATTAAGCTAATATCTCCTCGTCGATCATTACACTATTATCTGATCATTCAATGCAACGATAAGCCATTGATCACGGCAGGTGACGATACAGACGAATTACTTTTGATTACAGTCATTCTTCGTCTGCGACGATAGTTATTTCACTCGCATGTGCCATCTGCACACACATTCCTCTCTCGTCGCATGCACTCTACATTAGAGTTTATGACATACCAGATTAGATCCGGCGTATCTCTCTGCTGATATGCGTCATTACACACTCGTAAACTCACGAAATGTTGAAGATGGAGATAGATAGCGGGAGAAGTTGGATTTATCCCCTTATACGCAACGTCTTTTTTTCTGTTTCTTTTCTCGTTGTTTTAAATGAAATATTATCAATTATTGACATCATATCTCTGTAATCTAGAAACTGGCGCCTATTTCGATATTTATTATTCACATTCCCCTTCTTTTTTTCTGCCACGAATACTTTTTTATAATTTTCCGAGCGAAAATGTCCATTGCAGAAAGATGACTGCAGAGTATAATTAATTCTCCGAAGAAGTGAAAAATCAAACGAGAGGAAAATTGAGTCTCAGCTGGGATCGAACTCGAGCCTACCACGCAGTAGATAAGAACCGTACCTGCTCGGCCATCGAGCTCGTGCTCTACAACTCCGGTCTCTCAGCTGTAGTATCATTTAAAAATCGATTCTTTTTTTCTTTCTTCTGAAGAAACTTACTCGTACATTTAATCGAGGATAATTTCATCACTGTCGCGCGAGTTCTTTTTGCGCAGCGTTCAGAGTTGCTTCGCAGTGTTTCATCAAAACACTTTCCGGCTGCCTTCCATCTTCTCGCTCGCGGAATTTGAATAATATTTGCACGTTTTTTTGAATAACTCCCTCTCAAGAGAAGTTTGCCTCGCTCTGCTTTCAAGACGCCCAGCATCGTCCGAGATCCAACGCGAGATTCCCTTTGTACGCCGCGCCCTGTCAAAGGATAATTCTCTGAAAAGCAGTAGTTCAGAAATGTTCACTCGAGGAGGGGAGGGGAGGGGGGGGAGTGGGAGAAAGGTCGTTTATGTTCAGTTTCAATTTCGCGCGTCCCGTCGGAAGTTTGTTCTTTCGTCCAGAAGGAAGAATCGCCGAGAAAGGAAAGTTTCCTCCTGTAAAACGCAATTCGAAAGCTGCTCTCGCGAACCCTTTCCTGAACGTGTTCACTGTTCGAGAGACGAAAGAAAGAAACACGAAGAAGAAGAAGAAAAGCGAGTTTGTCTTGTAAAACGTTCTTCCAGCCAGTCGGCAGAGAATTTTTTCTAAATTTGGAAAACGAGAGGCGCCCCAAGTGTTGCTAATGACGGGTGAGCAGGCATGATCGATGGATAAACTTTACGGATAATTAGGTAAACGGCGTTCTCTCTATTTACAGGCACGCGCGTTCCATCGCGTTGGATACCGCGCGCAGCGTTAATTTCGCGAGGAACGCGTCGAAGCAAGGCTGGAAATTGTCGAAAGCGATGGGAAAGCTCTTTCCGTCTTCCGGCAATGGTTTCTTATTTTGATCGTCCGTTTATTGCGTAAAAGTCTCGTAAAGCGTGCATAATTCTCAGGCGTCGAAATTCTCAGATTGTTAGATCTCGTACGACGCAGTAAACTCTTTATGGAACTCCACCGGAGAATTTGTCTCGCGGCTGTTCTGTTTTTTTTCTCTCTCTCTTTTCTCCTTTATTTGTCGACTGTTTTTTCTCGAATACCCTGGCCCACGATCGAAGACACGGCCAATAATTCGTTTCACGGCCGATCGACGACTACGTGCGGACGGTTTCAATTTTACATGACCAACAACTGGAGGGAATAATTGGCCGAATTAGCAATTCAATTCCTTCCAGCGGCGATCGACCCGCGTGAACGATTCGTTTTATCCGCGGACGTTGTTCGGCAACGATTTGCACACAAAAAAGGCCAACACGAGTCGGCCCTCGACATCTTTATCACCTGTTACAGTGTCTTCATTATACGGAAACGTGTCTCCTTTTGTCTTTCTTTTCGAACATCTTAATACGTTTCAGTTCTACAGAAGACTGAGACAGTAATGGGATGGATAAGTATGTCTCCTTTCACCTAGAACCGTTGCTTGCAAGTATGACCTATGTCCTTGAGGAACACGCGTTCGCCAGCTTACAGCCAGCTTAATTAGAGAATGACTGACACGGTTTGATGTCGATCGACTTCTGATGAAACTAGCTGCGACACAGACAGAACTCCGGAAACCAAAAGATTCTGCGACACCGAGATTTGTCAGAATTCTTCTAATCTTTCTTCTTCTATCAGATAATCCGTTAGCAGATAAGAAAACTACTGGCTACAAGCGAAGAGTTGAGAATCGTAAATCTATATCTTTGTAATTTGAATTAATACTGTTTCTCAACTCTTGTAGACTCTGTATGTACCGTCTCATGGTCAACTAGGAGTCGTAGCGTAAACAGTGTGAACACAAGAATTCTGATCCTGTCTTCTATCATCTTTCATACGATAGATTTTACAGAATCAAGATTGTTAAAAAACAATCCTAAACTAATAGCTTTCCCACGTACATAGATTAATACTTTATTATATATCATTCTATCTGAAAAAAGTGATGGTGACATTTGAAATGACTTTGAACGTTTTCACTTTCAAGAGCTATATCACGGTTGCCTCTGTGTCAAACAACAAAGTGTTTTCTCTAATGTTATCTCTAAAAACAGCTGATCGAGTTACATTGTTACAATCTTACATTTATAATGTAAAACACTATTAAAAGAGGAAGTATTAAAGTATTTCAACGCGGCGAGAAAGCGTGGTAGTGCTTGCGGCCGGCAACGTATGAACAACCTTGAACGATCCCCGCCGCCGATATATAGATCGGCGTATTTCAACACTAACACGTCTGAAAATGTCTTGTCTCGTCACTCGGCCCGACAGGCAACTTCTTTACATCGGATGTGCGCTGCAATCTCGCCAGCCGGCCGATCGATTCGAGCGCGCCGACAGCGCTTGTCAAACGGACGAACGATCTCTAACAATTCCCCGTCGATTCTTCGCCGAGCCTGCGGCAGCCACGGAACGAGTTGCTGCTCGTGAATATCCGCGGGAGCAAACAGGCCAGAAAAGAGGCGGCGAAACATGCCGCGGAGACGACGCCAGTCACCAGCCATCTCGTCGGCTTAAAAGTATTGGCAAGGTATCTCTCGCTATAGCGACGCGAGTTTCATTTCCTGCGAGGGTAATTTTCATCATTCGGCGCGGCCGCCATATCCGAATTTTCCACGGTAACTGCGGCAACGACTCGTTCCTCTTCCCTTTTCCTTTCTTCTTTCTTCTTTTTTTTTCTTTTTCCTTTTTCAAGCAAACGTCAGCCACAGAGGAGAGGAGACTGGCTCGAAGGAGAAAGCGACAGTCACGGACAGACACTTCTCACACGGAGAAGCGAGGCAAACGAGAAACGTTTCGCACACACGTTGGAAGAACTTCGTGTACGTCACTATCGAAGATCAATCTCGACGAAGTGAAGTAATCAAAAAGGAGACCTGGATTTGGGTCAGTGTTAGACGACTCGAAGATAGTCGATCCTCGAACAATAGTCTACGTAAGGTCCAATTTAATCCTTTGCACTCGGCTGTCCCGTCCACGAACATTTCACTCTAGCTAATAGTTCAGATTTTTTTTTACAATTACTGATAATTATATAATGAAGATATGTGTTTTGGATTACTATTGTATGATGAACAGATGCCTAGAGTGAAAGCTAGAGTAGATTTTCTGAGGCAGTCGTGAGTCAATCGATACGATTAATTCACACGAACTAAACTTTTTATTGTTCCTTACAAAAGTTTGCAAAATAGTGAAGGGAATTATTTTTCAGAAAATTGAAATATTAACTTCTCTGGCAAATCTACAATACACCATTGATTGCTTTAAACGATGTTTTCAAATATAATCAACAAAATTTCATTCTAAGTACCATTTGAATGATTATTTCCCATGCTATATCATTTCACTTGAAGTAATGTTTCACTCATTATTTCGTAAATAAATTGCTGATATGCGATATAAAAAAAGTTT
This sequence comes from Heterotrigona itama, assembly GCA_903986555.1. Taxonomy (NCBI): domain Eukaryota; kingdom Metazoa; phylum Arthropoda; class Insecta; order Hymenoptera; family Apidae; genus Heterotrigona; species Heterotrigona itama. The sequence continues at coordinate 227,876 of CAJDYZ010010976.1, read as the reverse complement.
CCAATAACAAAGGATTAAAAGAAAGTTCCAATCTTTACATCAATTATTTGGAAAGTGAATTAGTCGAACGTAAAGTGAACTATCTAATGTATATTCCCAGTGAGTGAACATTATTCATCTCGTACGAAAAATTATCTATCATAACTATATCTAGAATTTTATAAAATAAGTACACTGCGTTTGTTTTTCTTTTCCTACCAAACTGCAACAGCTAATAATCGAGGAAAGTAAATAAATTCAACGAGAACGACGTTTTCTTCAAAAACACGTATTATTTATACTGTTTATTCGTTGGCTCATTTTTTGGCCCACTTTTCACTTGCAATAAGTGAAACAGCTAATCCAAATTAATGTCGGACTTTTAACTGAAGACTATAAATATCAGGTACTGCTAGAATTCTATTCCAGTGTGAAACAGCCGATTTATAGCAATTGAATAACAAAAAAATGAATACTAACACGTTGTTTGCAGCTTGTTTTAAACATCTCATCTGAATGTGACGCTGGCTGTTTTTGGCGGTTTGACTGAATTTTGGAAGACGTTGAACATCGTTCTATTATCAATCTGATTACTATTAAACATTTATTTACTGCTTTATCCGTTTCTACGTGTCACGCAGAAATCAGTATGTAAAGAAACGAATTTATACGTTTCCCGCGCGTGACCAACAATACACGAAAAGCATACGTTTTTACGTGACCCGCATACAATGAGCTAATATTCACAACTTAATATTCGCAGCATCGATACACCGATCGCAAGCGCGAAAAGTTTAAGGGAGATTAAACAAATAGTGGCGACTGTTGCCGTCGAGCTTAAATATCAAATTCCTAGGCATTCGACCAAACAAAACCACAGTAGGCGCATCGATTTCGCGTGTATTTGCATAACAGGGAGGAATGTTTGTTCCATGGCAGATGGGCCGCGAGTGGCCATCTAATTATAGGCGAAGGCTTTCAGCTAGCTGGACAATGCGCGTCCCATTAGCCGCGCGCGTTATTCTTTCGACCGGGCGAGCGATTCGATCCAAGCAGGCCGCGCACTCTCCATGTCTCGCGTAATTCCAAGAGAGCCGAGCCCCGGCCAAAGGGACCGAAATGCATTTACACGAGGGGAAATGCAGAGTACATTTCCAGAAGCATTTCAGGATCGCGCGAGAGGCTCGCCCGAGGAAGTTTCCTTCCACGAAAGAATTGAATTACCAGCCGCGACGCGATGCCTGCCAGTGCTAGTTAAGAGAGCTGGCAGTCATCAGCGAAGCTTCGCTAGCTCGAAAATAATACTCTCCTAATAAACGACGTGGCTTCCTCCGACGGATTCCTGGCCAATTAGCCGGAAAATGACGATTACCAACGTGGACTACGTGGATTCCTTTCGAGTGTTTGCCAGCTAACTCTGCACGACGATGAAACCGATCGGCTTCTCTGCCCTTAATCCGCTAAAGATGTCAAGGCTGTCCTTCCCTTTGTCAGATCGTTTCGAATTTCTTGCCAAAATGTCGTTCGTACCTTTTTGCTTAATCTTATCGCCGAGCGCTTCTTGCTCGACCGAGTTGATATTCTTGCAAGAAGAAGTTTTGGCAATTGGAAAATTTAGAAGAACTCGGAACTTTGCAAGGCATATAGTTTCACATGATGCTAAGGACGGTGAAGTTTTCTTTTCTGCTCAGAAATGATGCTAGACGTGAAAACATTCCCTCGGAGAAGTATCCGGATATCATACTGTCAATGTACCTTCTAGGTCAAGCAGACTTCCGATGTTACAAGTGAATGATTTCTAGCGTGACATTGACTGTATCGACTTGACGAAGCACGCGATTTAACCGCGACATCTTGCGATACAGAGGAGAAGTTCATACTATTGCGAAGTATTGCACGATATGAATTTTCGAAAATTCGTCGAAAACCGTTACAAAATAGAAAATGATTTTTAATTTAACTTGTTCCCAACATGTCGACCGATTGTTACGTTTAACGTTTTCAAATTACGTACAACGATCTGTATCGTGTAAAACAGAGTGTGGTAACGTTGCGCAATAGAATTCCTCAGCCTCAGTAACTTTGTAGACTCGCCGCAGCATTTATAATGCAAGATGCCCCGAGCCTAGGTCAAGGCGTCTTGAGTTTACCCTCGATTACCCCAACGTCGTGATCACTACCACCGGTCACCCTAAGCCCGCACTATTCTATTCTACACACGTACACAAATCTACGTCCCTACGGATCCATACCTCTCTCAGTCTCGATGTAATCGGTCGGCGACGTTAGCGACGTCTGTCCAGAAAATCTGCCGGCACCAGCCAACAAACACCGTTTCAACAATCAAAAAGCAATCGACGAGAGAGTTCTCCGATCCAGGGGCGTGTTGCACAGGGGCTAAGAAACAGAGGGATGAAGAAAAAGAGGCGCGATCGTAAATCGATCGGACGATCGAGAATCGCGTCAGCAGATGCTCGAGATACAAGCTCCACCGACGTGGCACCGAACGCGCCTGTATGCGTCGGCCTACTCTGCAAACTTCGCTCCTCGCCTCTCCTCTCCTTTTCCCTCTTTCTTTCGCGTATCCGTGACGTCATCGCTGCCCCTACCATCGCTTCTACCATCACACGCCCTCCCAACCCGCTTATAGTTAGGATAGAATCTGGTAGAGGTCGATACACCCCCACGCACCCTCCGTCGCGAGGCGAACTGGCCTTCTACTTCTTCCCTCTCTCGTGACCCCGCGTGCTCCTATTTTCTTGCCTCGCGTGCTTTCTCGTTTTCTTTCCCATTTGTCTCTTCCAACGTTTCGCCTCCTCTCCCCCAACCCCCCGTGCAATCTCTCTATCCGTCGTTTTCGCTATTTTTCCTGCCCACCCTCTCGAATCGCCCGTTGCATACACACCGCTCGTACGTGTCGAGCGAAAGTTGCAAGGAAAGCAAGGTCGGTTCGAACACACGGGGGGTGGTTCCGATGATGAAATGTAAAGATGACGGGTAAATGAGAAAATAAAGGCTGCGACTTGTGTCTGTGAACGTGTGTAGGTGCTAACGTTCGGGAGGTTTCACTTCGGGATGATGAAAGCACGGCGAGCACACGGGAAATTTCACCAAACCCTTCGAATTCTCGCTGGTACGAGAGGTTTCCGTTATTATCGTCACCGGTCTATCTCTCTTACTTGACAGTCGTCTCGAAATCTGGACAGCTTGACGAAGAGAGAAAGAAATTTCGGGGAAGAAATTCGCGGGTAAAAGCAAGATTCTCTTCTCGGCTGCAGACGTCACGAACGAGTAGAAGAACGAAAGAAGAAGAAGAAGAAGAAGAAGAAGAAGAAGAAATACGAGAGCCAAGGGAAACCATGGGAGCGAGAATCATGAAGTAAACGACGGTGGAGAAGAGAGGGGAGAATAGGAGATGCGGGAGAAAAAGTCGGCGTAAAGAAATCAAACGAGTGCAGGGAAGAGGGTGGCGAGGGTGGCGGTATGACGCACACAGTACTGCATGCGTGTTGGCGCGCTGGTGTGCGTGAGCGTACACGGTCACGCACACGCAAGCGCGACCCCGCTGTGACGTCACAAGGGCGGGGTTCTCGTTAGCGGCACTCTGGCAGTGCTTCTAGGACGACGAAGGGGCGAGCAACACGTGGAAAAGGGGTCGTGTCGGACGACTGATGCGCGTCCATCACCTCCAGACCAGTATTCCTCGCTCTCTCTTTCTCTCTCCTCGATTTTACCTCCGCTTGTCTCGCGACTCGTCGCTCGTCTTCCCTTCACCCTAATCCGCCAGCGATATCCTCACATTCACCGACAAATTGGGTAGACGTTGGACGGTGTCGTTTTCAACCGACGGAGCTCGATTTTCAACGTTGAATCGCAGTTTGCTTCCCTGATTGAGTTATCTCCTGATCCCTTCGAGCGATTGTTAATATTGTCAACATTGATACTAAACTACCAACTGGTCGAAAATATAATATAATAGCGGCAAAGTAACGGAACTTTCTGGAGAGGAACTTCGTTCCGATCGGTCAATAGTCCGTGAAACGTGGTCGAGGAGATAAAGCCTGAACAAAGATTTTATTACATTCGCAAATGTTGTAACACGTATTTTATTTCCGGCACGTCCTTTTATTTTTAAATTTCCCACGAACACGTACGAACGCGGTTTAATTAGCGATGTCACAATTAACAAACGTTCGCGGGATTCATTTTGAATCTAAATAATTGAATAAGAAGCCGGCCAGGATATCGGACAATTCTGGAAGAAACATGTTGCAGACAAGTGATGATTGTTTTGACGAACGTTACACGCAATCTTTTTTTCCAGCAATTTTTTTCCATTTTTCCAACGTCTTCTTTTAAAATAACCAGATAACTTGCGATCCTTCAGAAACGTTTTTAACCAGCTAAGGAAATCATGACGAAAATAAGTACCTCGGAATATTATTCCTTGGAAAATTTCTCGAATCTATGGGGGAATATGAAAGAGTTTGCTGAAGACTCTGAATACGTTAAAACGTCCTTTTGAAACGAGAACAAGACACGAAGAATTCAGAGGCCGCGGCATGGATTAAACAAGATATTCAAGAAATACGAAGGAGTTTAAAAGGTGGAAGTTTCGACCACGGGTCGAGGGGAACAGTTGATGGCTGATTTGTCGAGTAATTTTTTGAACCAGCCGGGAACGCGGAAACTTGAAGATACTATCGGTTTAAAGCATTATTTCCGGTGACCCGTGTTTTCCGCGACCGAGAATACCGCCACTTCTGTGTGGAGTGAGCGGCGGGGTTGGAAGAAAATTTAACAATACGCTCGTGTCACAATAAGTAATGGTCCCG
>CAJDYZ010010976.1:150055-167327 GCA_903986555.1 Heterotrigona itama | reverse complement strand
AAAAAAAAAAAAAAAAACAAGAAACTAGGTTATGTGTACCAAGCTAGGCTATACGTACATAGTAAAGAACGACGCAGCAGAGCAACGTTTGTCGTGCAATTCCGCATCGGTGACATAGTGCAATTCGGCACTTTGAACGTACGTCGCACCTAACAAAACGATGTCAATGATCGCACCAGTATTTCTTATTATTTTTACAGGATGTCCTAGTTTTCATAGTATAACAAGAAAGGAAGCCATTGTACGTGTGAAAATAAGTTAAAAATATGGAGTACAATACATTTCTTTACATTATAACTAGTTTTTAAGAATAAAATTGAATTGATTGTGAATGTGTCTTAAGTAAAATTTGAGGACAGGAATGAATAATCGACATTATTCTATGTATAAAAATTAAAAATAAAGTTTTTCATAAGATGCTTCTGAGATTAAAGTTAACAATTAATGAAATATATGTATATTAAATTAATTCTTAACAAAATATATTTAAAATATATATTTTGTCGAGAAAATTTTATTCTAATATGTTTTTGACATATTTTTACACGTGAAATATTCTCATGTCTCCACTTCTATCCATTCTTCCTATCAAAAAATTTTATTTTTTTTCAAAATATTTTTGCATAATCGGCTTATTTTTTTTCTCTTTTCCTGATTGTATTATGAAAAACATAAAAATTCTGTATAATAATTGTTAAGGACAATAATTGTTTCGGGGCTGCTGCCGATTCTATTCCTCTGCTTATATATCTCGGGCTTGAAGGACTACCCATTGGTGTGAGAAATGAATGAATGCGATGTCTTTTGCCTGGTTCCTTGTTTGATGAGCCTGATGGCCTATGATGCGCGATTCCCTAGTGAATCGCGTGATGGTGTACACCGACTGCTGTCGTGTTGTATAGCGAGAGTGATGAAACTTGATGATGGTTGGCACAAGGAGCGCTTGAACTCACTGCGTGTGATGTGCCCTGATGAACTGGTCGAACTGAACTCCCCTAACTCATTGAACCTTCTGCCCCTGGCGAGAACTGTGTCGGCTCTTTATAGAGATTTCCTTGTGTCCTTCCTGATCACGTGTTCGGGAAGATAATTCATGTTAGGACAGAGAGGTAGTGCCGGGCAAGGTCAGTATCATAAAGTAATATTTATAATTGCTTTATGGGCCTAACCGTACATATGTTTGTTCGCCTTGGCTGTGATCCCTATATCTACCTTCTGGCTTAACAATAATAATGCAAAAGTTTCTTTTGCTCTTTATATATGTATATATATCTATTCTGTTTCACAACTATTCTTTGATTGATATTATCATCCTTGTACTGATATAAGATCACAATAACAAAGTCGCTCCAAACCTATGTAATGGCTATATCGGTCAAATAAAAATGACATCTGAACAAAGAGAATATTCTCAACAAGATGAACATACTGACGTATTTGAATAACATTAAATTTTCCTATTTTCAATTGTTCAGTTTAGATTAATTCAGAAGAATATTCACTATAATAAGACTTTAATCTTCTTGTCGATAATTGTTAATAATTGTGTGAAATTTTTATGAAGTATTTTTATTAATTTCATTCATCAATAGATTACGAATTTTTATAATATTTGATCATAATTGTAACCTAAATAAAAATTTGTTTTATTTACTAACAGTTATAATAAATACTCTATTTTGGATATTTTACATATTTTATAAATTTTGTTCTTCAAATCCCATAAAAATTCGCAGCCTACTTATTAGTTTATAATATTTTCAAACTCTGTATTTTATAATATAAAAAAATATATTTTAATGAAATTTGACTATAAATAATAAGGTATCTTTATGCAATAAAAATTATTAAATTAATATGCGCACAGTATTAGAATATAAATGTTTATTACCTTTGATGTACAATTAAATTCAAAATCCTCTCTATAGGCTGTACGTTAAATTAATGAAGAGCGACTGGTTATTCAGGTAGTATTATGCAGAGACGAGAAGGCGGTTAACAGAACATCACGCGATACTGCATAATCTTGTTTGTAGTTTAGGAACTTTCGGTTAGCATGTATTAATAAATGTACTTGAAATTATCAGGACAATCAATCAGAAAATCTAGGAATTCTAAGAAATTCTATGTAAAAAAAGTTGCATGTCTTTACCAAGCCAATTTCTCATTTCTTCATGACTATGCTTTTCTTATGTTTTTATGTTTCTGCTTGTTTTCTGTATGTTTTTGTCTGACTATTTTCTTCTTATTTTTTTCTTTCTTTTTTTAGTTTTATTGAACGAAGGTAACTGTGTGTTGATCAAATGTAAAGATACGTACTAATAATTCACGTGGGATGACAAGAGAAACTGTGTGGAAATGATTAAATTAAATTGATTATATAAATAACTCGTAATAATTTGATTGTGCTAAATTATTTATGCCAAAATAAATGTAGGACTGATTCTGCTGAATTTTGAAAATGCAAAGTTGCATATTTGAAGTCAAGTAAAATAATAAATTTAGATTGGTAAATTTGTTTTAAAGTGCTTGAATTCAATCGAGTTCTAATCAAATAATGTTTAGACCAAAGGAACAAAATATTGTTCGTTCGCTCTCCTTTTCAATAAAAAATTCGTACTTGTATCTGTATATTGCATTAAATGAGTGTTAGTTCTAATATGAGTACAAATTTGAAACATTCACGTGGTCACATGACGTATTAAGATTTCGTATAAGCGTATGCATGTTAGAATTATACTGATTTATTGAATCTATGTCCTACGTATTTTCGTTTTCGAATTATAAATAATTGAAACAAATGTTCGATGTGTCCATCTTGTGCTTCAGTCATGTTATCATATGTATGTACATCGTAGTACGCCAAAACCTTATACATTCTTCATAAACATTTTTTATAAGAAATATTTATAGATACAAATTAAATAGAATTCGACTCGTTAAATTTTTATTTTTGATACAGCATACAAAATATCTATTGTGTATTCAATTTAGATAAATAATTTGTAAGATCTGCAAGAAAAAATTCAGAATGGATTTGAGACTATTCGAGAAATATTTTTTTAGGTATTTTCGAGTAGTACTGAATCTAATGTTAATGTATACAGTTATATTGTGACATAAGATGAACAAATTGAATATTTTATATAACATTGTTTATTATATATTTTAATATGTAGATTTATCACTCAAAATATGGACATATACTTAAGAATTACTCTAAATTATAAAAATTATATAAAATTATAAGGTTATAAATTATATAAAATTATAAAATTATATAAAAATTATATATAGAATCATACGTATAGAATTCAAATAGAATCCTGTAATATTATATTTAATGTATATGTAATTCGATTTATCTTAGAATGCACTATCAATGTTAATCCATACATGTTGAAAAATCACTGGTTTAATAAATATTTTAACTTTAATTTTGTAAATCCTTTACTTTGCACATGACAAGTTTTATATTTTTTTAAATTAAAATATTTTTTTAAATTGAAATTAAAATATCTGTTAAAATATTAGTTTTACGATGTAAATGAAAATACATTTTTATAGAAAATGCTGAAGTGAAACAATTAATAGATTTAAAAAATATATGGTTCTATTTAAAAAAAATAAAATTCTTTATGTATTTTTTATGTATTTATCTACAAAAAAGTTTACATTAAATTACTTCCCTTTGAAATAGAATAAATCTTCTTTGAGACATTTTGTGATATATTTGTAATAATTTCGAAAATATTTTAATTTTCAGTGTTACATACCTCATCCAGTACGTAATTGTAATACGCAAATATCTTACTTTCGATATTTTATCGACTTTTGTGTATTATATGCATCGTGTGCATATTTTGCAACTTCCAATTTCCTATAAATATATAAATCAATGGTCTCGTGTAAAAGATCTAATGATTTAGATAGTTTCACAGCAGACTCTCTATATATGTAAATACAGTTAAGATAATGTAATAACATTGGATAAACCGAATTTTCGAAAAACAAGGTTTCGAGGTTTATTAAAACAAGATCTGTTGCTCAATAGCGTTTAAAACTACCTGTTAGTTTTGATTACTTGGTACCTACTAGTTTACTACTGATAACTAGTTATCAGTAGCCTACTAATTAATTTTGATTTATGGTCAAAGTTAACATATACACATACATATGTATATAAAGTTCACGTCGTGTAAGACTGGATTAGTAGTTGAATGTTAAACAGAATAGAATAAAAAAAAAAGATTAATGTGGAGATACTAAGACTTACTCTTAGAGCAAATAATTGGCGCGATGGTACTTTCATAATCCAGACCTGATAAATTATAGTCGGAAGATAACTTTTCAGCTTTATGTATAATTTATTTGGATGCAACACGTATTTTGTGCATTTTCCTCATCTACTGTATTTAAATGTTACAAGTACAACTGAAAAAATGTTAGAAGAGAAAATGGTCATTTTATGCAGTACTGACAAGAAATTAAATTATTTAATTTAAATTTAGTCATAAAAATTTTAATTAATTTAAAAAAATTTAAATTTTAAAATATAATTATATTATGAAAATTTTGCTGTTATTATGCAATTTAATTCTACTGTAAAAATTTAAATTGTTATGAAATTTGATTATATTTTACTTTGGGCATTTATATGCTACAAATTTGACTGAACAAATGTTATAGAATATAAGTCATTTTATACAATGACAGCAATTACATTTTATACAATGATAACAATTAAAATTTATTTTTATTTATTAGTTACATTAGTTAGAAAGATACATTAAAATTTTTAAATAGAAACCTATTTTTTATTACACGTTCTATCTGATGTTCAGACGTTTTCAAAACACTACAAATTTTTTTTTTTATTTTACAAGAAATTTAAATAAGCTTTTTCTCCAAACATCAGACGTCTTCCGATCAATATGCTAACGAATTTATCAATCTAGACAATCTATATTTCATAGAAATTACCAGGAGAACAGTGCATAGAATAGTAGAATAGAATCATTGATCGTCTCGCAATAATTTTCTGTTTATTAAGGCACTATTTGCTAACGGAGAATGAAAAATATAAGCTATCTATATGAAGGTTTTCATCCATTATGTATGCATATCAAGTGTCGTTGTTATGTTTCAGTGTAATATCAACGTGCTATAACGAAAATTTTACTTATGTGAAGTACCATGCAAGACACTTCACGTAAAACCCTCATAGCCACCCTTTCAGATTAGTGAACGGACTGAATGAATATTGCTTTACACAGAATTGCATGTAAAGTGCAATACAATAAGGAGAAAGTGATTTCAAATTTTCTAAAGTAAATAAAATGCTTAAAATTAGTATAATGTTTCCCATTTGCTTTGTTCTCTGGACTATGGATTTAGGAAATGTATCGAATACTCACGCAACAATGATTTTGATTTCATCGCAGATTTCTTCTGAAGAAATTTAAATTTATAAACATATTTGACGATAATACGAAAGAGTTCAATTACACATTAATATTCTTTAATTAATATGTGTATAATATTACTTGGAAATTATTGCATTTGATGAATACGAATTTTCAATTATTGCGAAAGTTATATATTATTTAGACCTAACGTTTAAAATGAAATAATTCATGTTTGATTACTTTATCTTTTTTCCAAATAATTGAATTCGAATAAATAACTGCTAATTCTAAATTTATATTAATATGAAGAAGAAGTTTTTGCATTTTGTGTGCACTTATTTTTAAAATATATAAATTTGCTCGTGTAAGAAGCAAATATTATTATAAATAACATTGATAGTGTAGCATAAGAAAAAAATCTCGACATTTTCTGTTTATTGATCTTACACTTAACTGGTAATAAACATTGATATTTTGACTCTATATTGATCCTAAATTTTATTTTGACACGTGGAAATAACAGAATATACATAATATGCAAAAATCAATAAAACAAGCAAGTTACAGTACTTGCTATAATATTATAATGTTGTAATATTTAATAACAGTCTTCTGTCTAGATTCCATTTTCTTAATTATCTTCACAAAAATGTTATTTTGCATAAATATTCTCAATTTAATTATGACAAATTCATCTTTTCGTTAAGAATATCTTTAACCTGTAGTTATCTACATTGATAATACAATTGAATAACGAGATCATATATAAAATATATATTTTGATATGATTAACTAGATAAAAGAGTAATAATTGTTTAATATTACGAAGAGACACGTTAGTACTTGTCAATAAAATTGCGTGATCAGGTTGCATTATGCCTAATCATAATATAACTAAGAAAAGCAATCCAAGTAGCGTTATATAGCTTGCTTGCACTCAATTTGTGCCACCTTTGCTCCCCCTTTCCTTTCCCAAGAGCCATCCATTGTGTACGACGAGCTTGCTTGCACGCATACCGTTTGCTGTGAATAAAAGCACAAAACGAGACAGCAAGACAACATGTAGTTATATTATTACAGAGCAACGTATAATAGTATAACTTTTACATAGAAAAAAAATTTTAACATGAATAAAATAACGATTAAATCTACCGTGATTCAACCTACCGTGATCTTGAAGATTGTTAATTTAATTTAAATTAATTCAATTTAAACAGGGTGATTATTTCCAAAGCTATATCGTTTTATTTGACGTGAAATTTTACTATTTCGTAAAATAAATTGCTGGTAGATGGTAGAAAAAATGTTCGAAGGCAGAGAGTTAAATATCGATTTTTCTAATACTTTTTATTTTATACGTTATAATTTATAAAAGGTATAATATTAATGCGTAATAACATAAATTTAATATTTCAAAATATTATTTTATATTATTGTATTTGTATTTTCCATAAATATTATAATTGGATCATTTCCGTGGTAAATAGTGAATGAAAGACATTCCTTTTTCACAACATTCAACTATTGAGTTTTAGCATCTTATGTGATGCATATCCATACATATTATCTGCTATCGCAATATTCGCGTTCGTAAAATATTCATTCTTTTTCGTGTCTCAGCTGTTTAATAAAAATTTTCCTAATTTGAGAAATCTATTTTATTTAAGTGTTTGGTCCAATTGTAAATAATTTAATATAATAGGAATGTTTCTTTGAACAAAAAAATATATTAAAAATACCTATGACATTGATTTTAAACACGTGTGAAAATTGATTTAAAATATAAGCGATTTAAACTGATTAAATATTTATAGACTATAGTTGCACAAACAAGTTTAAAATTAAACAAAGTTATAAGTTTTGCTTGACTGCGGATCTTCGCGCAATTTCAAATGTCTTTTATGAAATGTCTAAACAAAGATTCGTTTCTGTTATTAAATATTACAACAAGTATTAATTTTTCGATATTTTGGCAGATTATGTACATTCTTTGCGTTTTTGAAGCTTGAGATTTCTCATAAATGAAAATCCACAATCTAGTTGTAAGAAAAATATTAAAATAAAAAAGTTTCTCCAAATATTATGGTTGCAAAATATTAATAATAATATGTGATATGAAATACGTCAAATCGTTTATATCATAAAATGTAACAAAATAAAGATTTGTTTTAACTTTTGAATACATTTAACAAATCTATGAGTAGGTAGATATAAAATAATAACAATGTTTGTTCATTATCTTATTTTTTTACTTGTTATATGTTCATATTTGATAATAATCAGACAAAAATTTTTGTAGAAGGCAATACAAAGGAAATTTTTGCAAATTCTTTTAGAGAGTGATCAAGGTTATTCAATGTGAGAAAATAAACTGAAACTGTTATGTTTTTGTTTTCAAGAGAATCAATTTTTAATATTTTTTATATTTATAATATAAATTTTTCAGTGATTTCAGACAAATGAACAATCAATTCTGTGGAGTTTCAGATTCTATATGGAAAAATAAGAAAATGTGGAATAAAACTTTTTCATAAGATACATTGCTTCTGAGACAATTAAATTTAAAAATATATTAACATATGCATCAAATGAATTTTTAACAAAACATGTTCAAAGTCTATTTTATTTTATTTTTTATTTAATTTTATTTTACAGTTTTTACTTATTTTTGTACGTAGAAAAACCTTCTATCAATTATTTACCACAGCCTCAAATGAAATTAGTTAAATTTCAAATGTATGAATTTTCATATTTTATTTTCTTATAAACGAAATTTTGAATGAAAAAATGTTATTCTTTTTTTTCTTTATTTTAAAATTATTCAATTGACAACACGACACTATATTTTTAGAACAATTTGAGATAGAAGAAAATAAATCAGAATATTTTATTGTAAATTCGTGTATTCATTTTAATGAGCGATATACGATAAAACTAAAAATCGTTTACGTACGTTCCTTTTCATTGATAAGATTTTGACAGATTTTTAAAAGAAAAGGAATTACTTTTATGTTATGATATTAGCATATTCCCAATCTCTTTACTATTAAGTAGTTTTTAATTTTTTGTATTTTTAATAACCAAAAATATCATAAACTCAACATTTCTGAAAAATCAGTCGAGGAAAATATTTTAATTGAAATTTTTAATTGGACGCATAGTTTAAAATCAACTGAAAATTTTACGTGCTACTTTGAAAGATCACATCCATCCAGACATTATCATTACATTATACATAGCCCTTCAAACAGTGTGATTTTGTTCTGAGAAACTTTTGATACAATGCCAAGTAACGGAGATATTTAACTGTCCTCTTTCTCGTGTTCCTCTTGCTCAATTTATATAGTTCACTAGTCAGTAGAGATAGATTTAACAATCGCACATTTGTTTTTCATATTCAAATTAATTGTTCAGTATTAATTTAACAGAGAATATTTGCGAGAAAACTGTACACCAATTTAATAATTGTACAACCAATTTAATTTAATTGTGAAAAAGGAACAAAGACTAAGGACCAACTTATTAAGCACTAAGCGATAATTTATTATAATGATTTCAATGATTTGAAACAAAAAAGATGTAACTCCACAGAATTATTTATATTAAAAGAGTTGGATAATTCAGCATTAAAACGTAGCATTAAAACATTCTTACATATCGAAATATACTGATAATTTCCTTAATATTCATTTCAACACATATAATTCAATTTTAGAAATAGGATTGTTCTATTATTCGAAAATTCTATTAACTGAATACTTTTATTTCCCTATTAATTTAGATATGGAAGATTCTATTTCTGTATTTATAAATACTATAGTAACCGAGATAAAACATAGAATCATTGATTAGCGAGTGGTATCATAGAAGTGCGTGGGTACATCTTTATGAATATCACCGTCTTGGTGCGTGACATTTTTAGTAATTGCCATTGTTAGGAGAATAATTTAATAAAATAATAATAAAATATTAATAAAAATTAATAAAATATTATTATTATCATCATTATTGTTGAAATTACTAAGTTTATATTTATGTAAATGAATAATAAAGCAATAAATATAAATATAATTATTATATTTATGAATTTGCATATTCACATTAACTACAAATTTGTTTTAATGAAATGTTTGAAACTAGTGATTTATTATTATTGAAAAGACTGTATAAGTGGAGTAAAACCGGGCACGTGGATCATATCGGACACCATTGTTTTTTTGAATGATTTTTTAATCGAACTGTGACATGATATTGTTTTACAACTTTTGAAAACAATTAACATCGTAGTGTTCCATACAGAGTAGAATTAGAAATTGCGGCTTGAAGAGTTTCAATGTTTTGTAAGTTAAGTGATTGTTTTTTTATTGTTTTTCCATTCAGGAATCCATTCAGATAAATAATATTTGTATTCTATAGTCCTTACAGAATATTTCAATTCTCTTCAGTATTTTGATCCATTTCAAATCCAAAGAACAACGGATTCAATGCACTATGTGATATGTACAAGTGTTGAAGAGGGCGATGAATGTTTTATTTGCGACTTTTGTTTTGTTAATTAAGATATATGTATATTCGTTTTTGGGAAAATCAAGTTTGAAAACTGTCAAGTTTCTCAACTATAGTTAAAATGTAAGTTTGGAATCATGTCAGCAATAAATAGTGAATAAGATATTATTCTACTTACGAAAATAAGTTAAGAGTGTGGAATTTAATTTTTTCATAACACGCTTCGTTTTCGAGGAAATTCAATTAGAAAATTTAGCAAATACATATTAACAATAAATCAATTTTTAATTTAATTAAATATATTCAAGCTATTTTTTTTTTAAATAAGGTCTTGCAAAACATTTTATTCTATATTTTTCATTTATTTCTACAGGTAAAAATAACCTTCTGTTGATTAGGCGATTATTTTACTCCTCCTCTCAGTTTATAATTAGAAAATAATTTGATGATTATACTTTGAATTTGATAAATGCAAATAATAATTGATAGATTTTCTTTCACTTGAAAAGGTGCTACATGAAAAAATTTTATTTTTTATTTTTGATTTAGTTTTTCATGCACAATCACTTGGTGATACTTTTAATATTAGAACCCTGTATAGAATATTCAAATTTGTCAAAATAAATAAAGAAATTCGTCAAAGAGGAAACAATTATAAGAAGTTATGTATTCATCGTTCAAAATTGTATATAAAAAGTTTACGATATTTTTTTATTTCTAAATATTTCTTTATTTTTACGGTTTCAATTTCTATACGTTATGAATTAGTATATTATTAGGTTGGTAAAAATAATATGTCGATTTTTCAAAATCCTTAATAGCACGTAGTTTCTTTAGAATATCATGTATTTAATAAAAATGATTTTCATACAATTTAATCCATTTTCCTAACTAACTACATTATTTCAAATTTCTGAAAATTATCTATTTAAAAAGACCATGAAATGAAATTATTGCAGGTTACTTTTCATTAACTTACGCAAAAGATTATTTAAATAAAATATGTTTGAAAGATGTTTTTAATATTTTCTTCATGTAAGACGAATATTTTGATTATCCGTAAATGCTAATAATGAAATTCTAACGTTCTTATTAAAAATTTTCTTCGTGTTACGTGTTTGTAACAAATTCTCTACTGCTTAATACGATGGATAGGATGAAATTTAATAAAGCTGTTATTGATTCATCAAAATTCAATTCTAAATAATCAACATTTCATATGCACTAATCTAATGCACGGTATAACACTTCACACGCATTTATTTTAATTCATTTCCGAACATTTTTTGTTTATTTCATTATATATTCTAATATATTACTTATATATATAATTTCTGAAAATAAATGATCAAACCATTACAAAATACGAATAAGACAGAAGTTATAGTTCAAAAAAAAAAAAATTGCATGAGAAAATGTTCGCTACTTTAAATGCACAATGGTTTAGAAAAAAAAAGGTAAGAAAATTGTTGATCACTATTGTGACAAGGAAAGGAAAAATAGAAAGTCGGATGGTAAGGAGAAAATGGTGGCGGAGCAGCGCAATGGAGAAAGAGAGACAGAGAATGAGTGAGAGTGAGTGAGTGAGTGAGTGAGTGAATAGGAGACGGGGTCGTGAGATCTGGGGGCGGCTGGTTGTGCCGGTGGCTGCATCGATCGTTTCTACTACGAGTGGTAAAGCTCTTTCCGTGCGGACGATACGGTCTCAGTTCTCTGAAAAATGTCATAAATCTTGTTAACGACTCATTATCGAAAGCGGTCAATGCTATTTTACTTTTAAAATAGAGATCACGTATCGTTTCAATCAATGGAAGAGTAAACGAAAAGGAAATTATTTAAAAACTTTAGGAATTTATGGATGACTATAATCTCTCTTAATTTCTTTCCTCCCAGGAATTACCTGTTGACTTTATCGGATCAAGCATATTATACTCACTTCTAGTTACCAACTACACATTTGTATAAATATCATGAATTATTAGTCTGTAATAAATACATTATTTCTACCTTTGTATTTATGTTCATATTTAAACAATACATTGTTTCTTGTTTGTTAACTCTCGCATTTATGTAAATATTTACACAGTCATTAATACACAATTTCAGTTGTTGTTCAATGTTATAATTATATGGATACAAAGAACATAAAATTATATGAATGCACAAAATCTTTGTGAAAAATTGAATAATTCAAGGTTGCTTTTCATTTGAACTGTATTTTTTAATTATAAAATTTCTAGTGATATACATATGTTGTAGGACATATTGAATTATTAAACATTAGCTTTAACACATTTATAATAAAAGCTTTTTAAAATTCTAATCAGATCGAAGTATAAATATAAGATATCACAATATGTATAATGGATAAATGTTATAGTGTACATATAATATAATATAATACATATATTATTATATTATAACAAAAGAAATAAGGCAATTTTATACAGATAAATTTTTACACCATTCATTTAATCATCATATTACATAAAAATATCAAATATAGTTACTATTGTCTTATGAGGTATTTAAATCATAATTATGAGGTAGATAAATCATAAAATCTAATGATTTCATTTTAATATATATTACTTGTTTCTTGTCATTCATATATATAATATTCTACATATATTATAATAATGATTTATTATATTACATATATAACATATATATTTATAATTATGCATTATATAACAAATGTATATAATTTATAATTAAATATATAAATAATATAATAATGATATATTTATTATATTAATAATTTACATATATTAATATCACAAAATAAAATATATTATCTCATATCACACATTTACAATAATAAGAATTGTAAATTTATAAATTAACGTTATAATTATAATTATAATTCTTTTAAATTCGTTAATGTCTATACATATTAAGTTCAAAATTAATCATATTTGTTCATTAAAATTTTTTAAAACTAATAATAAATTAAATATGCCAATTATTGGAATATTTATTTTTGCTATTTATACGAAACTATTTAAATTGTATTTAATTTTAATTAATTATATAATTATTTAAATCGTATTTAATTTTTGTAATTGTTCAAACTCTTTATAAATTTGTATATTAATTTATCTTAATTAAATTTCCTTTTACAATATAAATAAACAAGAAAATTAAAAATTGCATAAATCGCTGAATATCAAATATTTTTCAGCTTTAATTATCTCATTTAATTATCAGTTATAATTATGTGGATTATATTGTACATCCGATAATATTTCATTTGTAACACACGTGTATCTCGTTAATCACATCTGTTATCCAAATATTTAAAAAATGGATTTTTAAATGAAATTAAAAAAGAACATTACAATAAATAAATTACCGTTTACAATTTTTGAAACCTTTATCATTCAATAAATTCTTTGTTAAAATTGAATGATAAAGGTTTCAAAAATTATAAACGGTAAATGCTTTTTATTAACCAGACTGCAGAGTTCATTGGAATTTATAAAAGAGATTAAATTTCTTATAATTATTAGAGAAAGGAAAACATTTATTAATAGTATTATATTAGTTATTAGTAAAAATATATTAATATATTATATATATATATTAATTATTATATATATTATTATATTACTATTAATAATATTAATATATAATACATTAAAGTATATTAATAATATATAAAAATTTATTAATAGTATTATGTTAGTTATCTGTAGATTATAAAAACATACAGTGATAAGACGCATAGTACTACCAAGAGGTGAGAAAATATTGAAAAGAAACAATATTTGATTTTATTATTGAGACAATTAAGTTTGAAAATTTATTAAACACACTTTAATATTTTACTGAATAGAAGTGAATAATTGACAGAAGTTTACGAAAATAATTCAAAAATGTAGAAATAAATAAAATTTTAAGACCTCATTTTCAAGAAAATAGAATTTAAGTATGATTAGTTAAGAATAGGCTTAGCAAACGTATATTTGATAAACTTTAAAATTTAATTTTAAATAAAATTACAGAAACAAAGCTTTTCAGAAACAACTTTAAAATTTAATTTTTTCAGAAACAATTAATAGTTTTTTTGTAGTAATTTGAGCATATATTTTATGAAATATGTGCAGGAGCCTATATTAATATTCGGATACGTAAATATTCAGACACTAAATACCGAAACTATTATAATTTCGTGGAAAGAAATTGTAAAATATGGGTTTATTTTAAAGCTTGAAGCCTCCACTTCTCAAATGCATCGTTCATTTTATTTTAATGTAAAGTGTTTTTACATAGTAGATGAAAAAATGAAGACATTTTCCTTCTCAAAATTGTCATAGTATGTAAAAATATTGAAAAATTTTTTTATGAATGAATCTACGATAAATTTGAAAATTGAAGCCTTGTTCTTGCAAACTTGATTCTTTTTCACCAATTAATTGAACTTTTAATAACGAATATAACGAAATATTCCGATTTCTTGAATTTTCGTTCTAAATCTAATATTCAAAGTTTAATAAAATGATGAAAAAGAATCATATATCAAGTTTTCGGAAGAGGACACGTCAGTTTTCAAATATATTTTAGATTCAGTTATCAGAAAAAAATTTTTTTTATGCTTTTACATACTATGACAATTTATATCATTTTTGAGAAGAAAAATATTTTCATTTACTCACCCGCTACATGATGTAAAAACATTTTAGGATAAAATAAACACTATTTTACACTTTGAAAGTAAAGGTTTTAAGCGTCCAAATTTATTATTATAGTTTCAGTAGCTTTAGTTCAGTATATTTAATATTAATCTGAGTCATTGTAGATCTTTTAATATTAGTACATACTCCTAATATCTAGAATATTTCAATATATTATGCGTGGAAAATAAAGATATTTATCATTGTATAGTATAGCCAAAAAAATATGTAGGAATTCACAAATATTAAACTAATTATAAATATAAAATACAACATACATTTGATAAGTATTAAATACATGTCAAGTATATTTCAAGAAGAATACGATTCTCTTCTATTCAATTTCTCATTCTCTAGGATTCTAAAATGTTCCAAAACTCATTGGAAATTTACGCTTTGAGGATGTAAACGGTGCGGATCGTAGTCAACCTCAGAACCAGAGAAAAATTAAAGCCCCTTGTATGCCATGTCAACTTTATATAAGGCTGTCTTTGTGTTCTTCCCGATCACATGATTGGGATGATTTATTTTGAAATATCGCAGAAGATTATTTATTGCGTGTTGTGAAGGTCGTGAAGCTAAGCTACAGTTCATAGACGAATTTAGAAAATAATAAACCAAATGAAATTAATTAGATGATTCTCTGGAGTACTACTTCTGAGGCATTATCGTTTATGTTTGCGAGGAAGGAAAATAATTTATTCCATGCAACTTTCTTGCCATGCAAATGGAAATCCTTCTAGCTGACAAAATTGAGCTTACGCCTTGCTATTGTTTCTCTTTGAACTGGAAGGCTGATGCTGAGAGTACTTCACTCAATGTTGCATGTGCTATGAAGCGACAACATCAGAGGATTCTGTTACGCCAGAGTTCTGTTCCAAACCACAGGGATATTTCATACTACCATCTTACTATCTACTCTCGCATAATTCCTTTGCCTTCGTTGTTTTCTGAAAACACAACGCGTTGAGAACGTAATGAGAGAGAGGTCATGATGTGCAAAACTCTTAAATTTTACATCAGGCAGTCTAAAAAGTATTGAGCCTTTTGCTCATGATTTAGTGTCCCAAATCTCAGAATATATTATTCTGTCCTTCGTTCATAATAAATGCTTCCAAATACGTGATATAAATCTTTATTATTTATATTTTCATTCATTAGATTTATTTTTGAATAATTCGTTCGATTCTAAACAATAAAACACATTTTCAGAGAATATTCAATACAAATTAATTTTATGTTTAAATCTTTCCTTCAAAATATTACACTAACGAAACTAAAATAGCTTAACGACCATCAATGTATTAAGCCTAATTTAGATTTATCTAAACTAGTCTTATGTTTCTTTATCAACTTACAACTTTTTATCTTCCATTTTATTTATAATCTACTCTTTCAGAATCATTTGTTTGTCCAATTTTATGTTACAGATAAATCTGAGAAATGTTTTCATTCTTATAAAATAAACTTCTAGTTTAGTTGCTTCTGCCCAATTTTGGCAGTGATTTATAATTTTTTTAATATGACATCTTTTTTTTAAAAACAAGTAAAAGAAACTATGACTTTTTCGACCTTCCCCGATTTTGTCTTGGTGATAAAATGAATCTTTTATTAACGAAACGATAGCAAAATAGTCAAAATTAAGAAAAGCTGATGAACTAGAAATTTACTCAATAATTCTCTAAAATTTACTGTACGATTTTTTTCTTTGTTATTGAATTTTGAAAATTCTAAGACTTCGTCGAATTTTCGTCGTTTTCGAATATATCAGGTAGTCTAAAAAGTATTGAGCCTTTTGCTCATGATTTAACATTAGTGTCCCAAATCTTAGAGTCGCAACGGATCAGGCGCTAGCATTTGAAGCTAGTAGATGTGCAAAAAATGTTGGAATTCTTATGCTCACAATCAGATGTAAATTATTACGCAGTGAAAATGAGTGAACTTACCGGAAAACTGCGCTACATTTTACAATTTTATTACGATAAAGGCACAAATGCTGCTCAGGACCGTGAAGAAAATTTGTGCTGTTTATGGGCAAGAAGCAACAAATTGCTGTTTATAAAAAGCAACAGCCAAAAGATGGTTTAGTCGCTTTCGTTCTGGAAATTTCGTTGTTCGAGATGCTCCTCGCAGTGGACGACCAATCGCAGAAAAAGTGGATGATGATTCTGGCAAAAAAGTCGAGCATGTAAGCAGTCATGACATCGCCAAGAAGCTAAACATTCATCATCAAACAGTGTTAAACCATTTGGAGAAAGCTGGCTACAAAAAGAAGCTCGACGTTTGGGTGCCACATGATCTGAAAAAAATGTACTCGATCGAATTCCTATCTGCGAATCTCTACTGAAACGTAACGGACTCGAGCCATTTCTGAAGCTGTTAATAACGAATGATGAAAAGTGGATAACCTAAGACAACAATGTGCGAAAAAAATCGTGGTCAAAACGAGGAGAAGCTCCACAGTCTGTGGCAAAGCGCACACTGACGCTCAGGAAGATTATACTGTGCGTTTGATGGGATAGGAAGTGCATGGTGCATCACGAGCTGCTGCCGCCTGTACTGTCGAAAATTAAAGCAATTGCATCTAGCAGTTCAAAAGAAACGGAACAGTCAACAGAAAGGGTCATAGGTACCACACTGACAACGCCAGACCGCATACATCTTTAACGACTCGTCAAAAAT
>CAJDYZ010010976.1:136082-150005 GCA_903986555.1 Heterotrigona itama | reverse complement strand
ATCATTTGTTTCGGTATGGTGTTAAGTTAGTTTCAAACAAGGCTGAAAACCACGTATCACAATTTTTTGACCAGAAACCACATTATGGTGTTGCTGGAAAAATGGCAGGTCAAAATGGAGCATGTGTGGATTCATAATGTTATTTTCCAATAATAATAATGTATTCTAAATTTTGGCCTCCAAAGACTCAATACTTTTTAAACAACCTGATATTTTTGTATTTCTATATTTTTAGGAAGAATGAAAGCTAAAGTTGTGAAAAAGATAGAACTTATAAAATCAGAAATCTAGAAATGAAATTGTTTTTAATTATACCCTCCATGAAATCATTCAAACAGTTTGATCTTTGACCGATGGTTATTTCATTCGAAAACACTCAAACAAAAATTTTTATCAAAGGACAGAACATTAATTGGTAATAAATAGTTCTATTTAATTCTATAAGATAATAATTCAAATTCAGTTGTTGCCTTACTTATTATGATATTGTAAAGAATGTTATCGAAAGTACCTTGGATGTTAGAAAAGACACAATAAATTCATCAAATAATGTGAAAACGTTGTCTCATTAAGCAAAATATGAAATATTTCCTTCACAGATTTCATAGTCTAATACGTATACTGGAAAATATATATAAACTCATGTATCGGTGAGTTATTCTTTATAAACCTATCAATCAATTTTTCCAACAATTTTAGTAAGAAGTATGTGCAACTGGTAGCTCTGAAGAATTTCTCAGATTATAATGCCGTGTGTTAAGAAACGAAGCACATCTCATTATTTCGTTTTACAAAAGCTAGCATATTTCGATTAACTTTAAGAGAGAATATATTTCAGACAAGATGTTTAACAGGTTATTTTATTAGTTAATTTATTTTATATTTATTTTATATTCATTATTATTTAATATTTAACATTCTGCTATCCACAAGCAAGATTTATAAATCCAGTATCCGTTATATGTGAGAAATATTATTTATATAGAAACTATTAAATATATTTTTATATTTATGATATAATAATTTTTGATATATTTATATACTTTATAATAATTTATGTTATATTTATATACAATAATGTTTGATTTAATATATTTTTATATTTATGATATAATAATTTTTGACTTAATATATTTTTATATTTATGATATAATATTTTTATATTATGATATAATAATAATTATATTTCTTTATATCAATATTTGGATAATTAAAATTATGCATGACATTCGCCATGAAAGGGCTAAAAACAGTAACATATTTCGTTTATTCTATATAAAATAATCCATTTCATCGTTTGGCTAAAAAATATATATATATATATATATATTTGAAGGCGTACAGCAAAAAAGTTAATCGATTTCATAAATGTATCTTCTTTACAAGACAAATGAAATATTTCTTTTCTTAACGTATGTCGATAAATGCTATTACTGAGTTTAGGCATAAACACGATCTATTTCCATTCTTTAAATATGTTTAGTCGCAGTTTAAAGACAGACAAATTAAACAGATCAAAATATACAATTCTTGTATTTTATTCCTCAGATTTTTGAGCTTTTGCTAAATAAACATATTACGTTTCTTCCCTTCGTATCCATCGTTTATCAGGGAAAAAATTACGGTCCTTATCAGAACAATTATCATTTTTATTATCACTCTCAAGATTATTTGGTATATCTAAAAACTCATCTGTGAAAAATTCTTCGAAATATTCTTCAGATTGATGCTTCATTTTTGACTCGAAACTAAATTAAAAATCTAAATTTAAAAAATCATATAAATTTAATGATTATTATT
The DNA here is from genome assembly GCA_903986555.1 of Heterotrigona itama. Taxonomy (NCBI): domain Eukaryota; kingdom Metazoa; phylum Arthropoda; class Insecta; order Hymenoptera; family Apidae; genus Heterotrigona; species Heterotrigona itama. Next base: position 148,205 of record CAJDYZ010010976.1, on the reverse strand, counting down.
CACACAGTTTAGTATATAAAATATGAATTGCTCTCTCGTTCTGTACGCTTAAAAAATGCAAGATGTCGATTCACATCTCTTGTTTAAAAAATGAAAAACGTCAATTTATCTTGTCCTTAACGTTTAGAAAATGAAAGATATACTCACGTTTCCCATCAACAGTATGTTCATATATTGTCAATAATATTGATTATATCGCAAGAAATATTCATCAATTTCATTCTGTTTCATATCGTACAAATTAAATTACTATTATATCAAACGACGATGTATGAATTAGTACATATAAAAATATTTTACAGAGTAATCAAAAATATGCTGTTTCCTGAAGATATTATTATATTTAAATGCAACAAATGACATTAATAAATTATTAAAACTGAAAAATTTTTATTGCGAAAAACATTGTAGAAAACTGAATTATTAGTGTTATAGCTTACTAGAAAATCAAATAAAAAAAATTGTTTATATTGATGTTAATGATTCAAAATTTTTCTATTACGTTTATTCCTTCTGTGTGTTAATATTATCAATAATAAATGTGGATTAGATAAGTTTTTCACGGTATTTAATTTCTGTAATTCTAGTAAAAAAAGTTTCTTTCTGCTTTTTTAGTTTCCGAATAGTTTACTATCGACATAAAGAACGTTATCTTTTAAATTAAATACAAATGAAGTTGTAAATAATGCGTTCTATTTTCATTAATTTTAAAAATGTAAAACAAGACGCTTGATGCGACTTCATAATACGTTTTGACCCTGAACAGGATTCCCGAGGGCAACGGAACTAGTTCGAGGTCCAACGTTGAGGAATGTTCATCAAGTAGACCTTTATCACAAGAACCTTGACTGTTTTTTCTTTTTTTATTTTAGAGCTATTTAGAATCATGTTGAATGAACTAATGTATGTACGTGTAAATTAATAAATGATTACGAGAGATAATGAAGTAGTATTTTAATTAATAAACGAAGTATAAATTTAATTTTTAATATAATAATGTAATTCGTACAAATAATGATAATGAAGCAATTTTATGTAAATATGTAGTAGCTACAAAAAGCACTTGCATACATTCTTATTTTTCAATGAAGCATTTTCTTATTAGATTCTCTATTTTATTTTCTTAGTACTAAATTTCCATAGTTACACGAAAGTATATGAATTTAATATAAGTTAGATTAAATACGTAAATGCTACAATAAATATCATAATAGTGTGCAAATATTTCGTGTAATCAATATATGCACAATAAAACTTGTACATGGTCTATAAAAACAGACTTTTTAAAAATTTTATTAACAAAATATGATTGCTATAATATTTGAAATTATACATACCTAATTTTAAGACATCATTGTAAACACGATTCTTAAGAACATACTGTATGATACAGGTGGAATTTAATAAATATATTATAACCGTAATAGAAAAAAATTATCAAGAAAAGTTTTGCACTGTTTGAAACTCTAAAAGTGCAAAGTGCAATTGCACTTCTTTCTTATAAATGGCACTGAACGATTTTCTTTCTCATAAATTTATTCCTAGTGTTACTTTGAATATTATTTGTGTTACTCTAGCATTTCGATAATGTTGAAAAAATTAATACTTCTTGAGATACTTCAAATTTTATACAACTTTTCAAAGCCACGTTACATTAGATAAACCTGAAACAACCAAATCAATGATATTGAACAATCTAAGATCGATTAATAAAATTCTCTATTACCGAGAATATAAAATACAATGTAAAATGAAATATCTTAAATTTTACTAATCTAACAAAAAATTAATATAGCCAAGTATAATTTAACGATCATTTAAGGGTTAAAGTATACTTGTGATTATTTATAATTTTGAAAATATTTACTGTATAAACTATAAAATTATGATTACTAATAACTAATTATAATATTAAAAATTATTAGTTATGTAAGCTATAAAAACGCATTATTAACACGTTTTTACAGGACACATGATGTTTGACAAGATATATGATACTGTATACGTACTGCATATGTGCATTTCGCTATACGTGCATTTTTAAAAGTAGTTATATAGTTTGAACTTTGCACTTATTTCACGTTTCATAGAAAAAAGAAAAAAATCGGTGCCTGTAAGTCAGTATCTGTTTGTGCCAAACAACATCGAAAAACGTTGTTGTATAAATGGAAATACTGAGAGAATCGGTGTCCTCTTCAAAGCCGTGTATAGCCAACAAACGATATTTCCGATACAGTGACTGAGCGTTGGAATCGACATGTAGCTCTCTTAATTCTTTTGTTACACAAGTTGGTTTCAACCATCTAGACAAAACCTTATAAAACTTGAATGAAACGTGCCAAAGGAAAAACGGACGCAAGGGATGTTTTATTTCATTTATCGAATCTATCACTGTTATCTACTGTTTAATGTTTCCTAAATAAAATATTAACTAATGGGTGTTTCGAAATACTGTATTTCGAGGTGTAAATAAAATTTTACTTGAAAATAAAATCGAAAATAAAATTATTAATATCATAGGTTCCAAAACAGGGTTAAATAATGTTTATTGTTAATGAAGAATGAAATGACGACAAAGTAGATATTAATATCATTAATGTAAAATGATACAATGATGAAAAATCAATTTCTGACACTCTTTTCTGATTTACCGGATTTCTGTTTGATAAAAAATATTTGATATAAAAGAAAGTATATAGGTATAATATTATGTTTTAATCACATTCAAACACTTTAGTTATAGAGATGCTAAATATCTAGTTTTAAATTAAATTAAATTAGAAATTTCAACTATTATGTTTTAATTTTATGTTTTATTATATATATACGTATGTTGGAAGACTTCCAGCATAAAACATATTCACTTTGAGATCTTTAAACAGAGCAGTCTAGAATAGCATGGCTTTCATATGAAAATCTGTTAAACGTATGCACATGTTAACGTTTCTTTTTTTTAACACCGTTTTTAGATAGGTAATCCAATGATATTTAATATAGCTTTTTAATTATAAATCAAAGATGATCCATATTCTATATTGAAAAAAACAGACTTTTGTTTTTATACTTAACAAGTAGTTAAATAAAAAAATGGGTATTTTTGCAGAAAAAATCCTACTTTCATTTCCTTTATTATTTTTTAAATCTATTTATTGCGATATAAAGTTGATAATTTATTGTTTAGTCAATTGTCTAGAAATCCTGAAAATGTATTAAAAAGAAAAACGGATTTATCTTCCGAGAAGCATCTTAAATATATTCCTAAAAAGATTCAAAATCTCTATTTTATAGTTTTACGATGAAATTTTTACTACATAGTTAAAATAATGAAATTATTATAGTAAAAAAAATAATTATATTTATTATCAAAATAGACTATATATCGACGATCATAATGTATGTGCATTTTGCGATACAATATTTTTTTCTTTTATATATTTTTCCTCTTATATATATAAAATTTTCTGATTAGTTTGCATGGAAAATATTAAGATAATGTGATCGAATGATTGGTTAAAAAATATATTAACTTCAATTTCGTAAAATTTATTATATTTTGTGAAAAACAAAAAAAGAAAAATGTAATATACTATTTTTGAGTTCGTTTTCTTTATCTTTGATTGAAGTTTATCTAAAATTGAAGTTAAAATATTTTTTTTTGAATTCATCAATTTTTGATTAAGTTATCCTTACTTTTTTAACGTAAAAAGAAATTTGATGTATACAAAAGAAAGAAATGTTTCTATTTAAAAAAGTAACGCAATTGTAAAATATGTTATTAAAATATTAAACCATTATCTTCTTTTTCTGATATTCTTTATTAATTTTAAGCAAAAGAAAGTATGACAAAGCAGATATATTACAATTACGTGAATTACTATGTATAGTTTAAGTATATACTAATTTTAAATTAATTCTTTTATAGTTACATAAATTTATATTTTAAAAGCTTGTCCAAAAAAAATCTAAAATTAAATTTAGTTGAAAAATGTTTACTTTTTTTAGCTGTTAAAGCTTTACAAATTATATGAAGTAACAATGACATGAAAGACAATTACATACTTTCTAATTAGCTTAAGGCTTCTTATTAAACTGTAACTGAAAAGAGAATATTATTACTGTTTTACGTTAAAAAAATATAAAATAATTACTGACAATGAGTTTGACTTTGTAAATTAAAATATGGGTTATAGTAACGAAGTTTTTATAAATACATAAAATTATATGAATTTTTATAGTATGTGAGCTGTTTTTATTCCGAAATATCTTTATACGACGAATATTTTAAACTCATTTCAATAGTTTAAATTGTTATTTATTGTAGTAATCTATACTCAGAATATTTTGAAATTAATTGAAATCCTCTGTATTTTATCATAGCTCTATTGTGATTTTTTTCATTTTTTTTAATGTTAAGAAATTAACAAATTAATTGATTTTTAATTTACACATTCAGTATGTATGTGTATATTCTCAAATTTTCTTGTTTTTTTTATAACGTTGTTATTAATAAAAAATATAAAATGAAATGAGCATTTTTTGTGATGGTAGAAAAATAAAATTATTATTCACGAATATAGACTTTAACTAAACAAATATAAATTGGAAATTTAAAACTTGTCATTTCAAATCTCATATTATATTATTTCGATGTTAATAATGTTAGTAATAATAATAAATTATTATATAGGGTATTTATAGTGTTCAAATCCTGCCAGTATATTTTACAGGCAAAAATAAGATTAAAATGTCGTGTAGCAAAAAACCCTTGCTATAAATATTTTGTTAAAAAGTTATACAAAATGCGACGAACAATACGAACAATTTCAATGACAGATTAGTCGAAAAGAATCAATCAATTTTCTGGTCTTCTAACAAGTCTGTCATCAGACCTTATATCTTTAAATTCCTTATGAAAAAATATTCGTTTAAAGCATCTTTAAAAGCAAAAACTTGCAATATAAAAGTATTTATTATTTACTATTTACACAAAATGAATTGATTACAAGAATCAAAACTGCATATAAAGAAATACGATAAAGATAACATAAAATTCGGTTCATGATATTTTCAATAGTATTCAATAGTACTTTAATATCAATTTTATTTTATTAATAAAATAACATATATAAGTATGTATAGCTTTATGTTTCATATTTTTGTTATGAAGCATTTATGAGCTTTTTACTACGTGACATTTTAGTCTGTCGAACACATTGGCAAAGTTAGAACATTAAACTTTGGAACAGTTTGTACATAAAGGTAATGAAGAAATGCTAATGACTATTGAATAATTATAATGATTGAAACACTGTTATGAATGAAAATCCACTATAGTGCATTTTCTTTAAATTAAAAAATTAATAAAATTAAGTAAACGAAATTAAATGTTATTATAATTAAAAATTAAGTAATTTAAGTAAATTAAGTAAATTAATTTTATTATAATTAAAAATTAAGTAAAAGGTAAACAACTTATAATATTTGCAAATAATCATTGCAATGATCGATTATTATTATATAACGATAATGTTAAAAGAATTCAAAAAAATTCATTAATGAAATTTTATTCATAATAGCCATTAGGATAATTGTTTTTTTTTATATATTATTAATAAAATTAACAGTGTTTAATAAAATTAATATCTTTAGTAGAAACAAATGTTTACATAATATATAATTAACAATATAATTATTATATTATTGATTTCATAAAAAATATAATATAATTATTGGTTTCATGAAAAATATTTTGATTATTAATTTTCACATTTCAGTGATACTTATATTATTACATTTCAAATTAACAGCAGCAAATGATAGCATATGCAAGATTTATTACATATTTGGATTAAATAAATATGGATTAAATAAACACAAGTTTATTGTCTACACAAAATGTTCAAATCAGAAAATACACACACACACACACTAACTTGAATGTGAACATATAAGCTTTTATTTTTCTGTCAAAAAGTAAACAATTCTTTCCTAAGTGCATAATTTGCATATTCATCAAACAATATAAAGCCTAAATATGTAGTTTTCATTTCACAATATTTCATGTGTAAAAAGACCTGTACATAATTTCATTTTCCACTGTGTTATCCACTCGACTTTGACAAGCGAAACGTGAGGATTTACTCAACCTTTAACGTTCTGTAACCCCTCTCAATACCTCCAATGTATATCAATACGCATGTATCACAACTATACATTCACTCTAATCTTAACTTGCTATTATACATTGATTAAATAAAAATTTGAACACGACTCAATAAAATTGTATAAAATATGTCATTTCAAATCGGTAATTGGTAATTAAATGATAAATGCTCGCAATTGATGCATACAAATTGATTTCCTATGATTTCATTTTTTGAGCACAATAAATTGCAACACAATTGTGTATTACAAATTGCGTTACAAATATAAGTCAAAAATTATTATTATATTATATACAGGTGGACAAAATTACAAAACATATTTGCCAGTATTGTATATTTGAAAGAAAGGAATGTAAATTTTATATATCCTATCTAATTGTAAGTTCAAGGAATATCTATAAGAAAAAAAAATATGAATATTAGTTGGACAAAATTATAAGATAGCTTACTTTTTATTCTTATGATTTCTGTTAGTAGTTATTTGACTGCGAATAGAAATAGAAATGAGAGTTTAATAGCAGTAATATTATTAATTCACTTGAGAGGCTCAGTTAAGACAAAGGATGGAAAAATGTCAAATAAGGATAAAATCGATCGAATCATTCTATTGATAATAGAAAAGTATAATGTTAACAAAAATTATTAAATATAAATCGTTGTGACGTATAATATATAATATATTGAAAACTCCAAAAACTTATGGAAAAATCAAAAGAAATGGAAAAATACGTTTTATATCGGAACGCGATAGATGGACAATTTAGTATGTTTTCAAATTTTAAAAGGACTTCTTAATCTATCCTTTTATTAATTCTCTGGTTCGAATTATTTTATTTAAAAGAATTAGATTTTTAATTCTTTCAATCGAATCAATTGAAATATGATGAAATGTGTTTCCTTGTGCTGAAATAATCATAATATTCTAAGGTTTTTTATATTTAGAAAAAATTCTATAAAATTCTTACAAAATGCTTCTGGCTAAGAAAATTTAAGTTGTTCAATAGATAAAAAATATAGCATTCTTAGATATTGAAATAAACTGACAATTCTTTTTTATCTTTGCTTGGATACAATTTAATGTAAGAAAAGTAATTGATCCAAAAATTCCAACCTATTCGAACACTTTTGTCTTCTTATTAGTTCGGATATTGAAGTTCTACTGTGCTTTAGTTCGGGAAGTTCTATTTCCAACATTCAGTAGAAAAGGACATCAAACACCTTGATTGCAACCAGTACCATCTGAAATTACGGATAGTAGATAGAGGTGATAGATACAAGTGATAGTGAGATCGTACAATCAGCCAGTGGTTAAAGTTTATAACTTCCACCTCTTTCAGAACTTTATTCAGCGGTGCGAACCGTATCGATTTAGAATTCTGGAATTCTTTATTTATAAAGTATCCAATGAAATTATTTTACTGTATGGGAAAATCACTTTCAATTTAATTTAAATATATTCTGAAATAATCGGGCAAATTTTATTTAAAATTATTAAAAGGTAAAAAGTAACATCCTGCGTATTATCAAATTTTTTTAATATTGGAGCTATGGAAAGAAAGTTGAAGGATTTGCTCAATATATTTTATAATTTCGTGAAATCTGCAGACATTGAAATATCTTTAGTATTATGGTAAATTGTTTCTTGATCCTTAATTTTAACAAAGATTAAACGAAGGCAATTGATTGATTGTTGATTTTCAAAAGTTGACAATCGAAACTTGAAAGCTTTAACCACTGATTAATTTTACAACTAACTCGCTTTTTTCGAGTTAGCTGTAAAATATACGCTCACAATTATTATTATTATAGCATTATTATGTCTAAGTTCATATCCGTCGTATCAGTGATAATAGCGAATTGAACTTGTTTTTTTTTTTATCAAAATTTCCAAAGATCTTACATGTAGTATATAAATAACTCTACTAATCGTTGTACAAAAATGATCTCTAAGTACAGACATAGGATCTTAACAATAGTCTTAAGTCAATATGTTTGTTTTTAATTCTTATATTATGTTAATTCTAATATTCTGTTGCTATAAAAATACTTCTCACTTTATAGAGTTATCTACCTATTTTTATTTGAAATTTTTTTTATGGATGATATTTATTTTATTTAAATTATTCTAAAATATTTATAGAAACCGGTCAAAAATAGAAATGATCGCCATGATTAAAAGATCACTACGTTAAAGAGAATCAGCTAAACTCCTCAATGACTTGTCAAAGAAAGGTCAAGCAATCAATAAAATCAATTGAAACTACATTAATAAAGACTATGCAAATGCTATCGGAAAGCTAATAAATCCCAGTTCATTCCTATCCATCTCATAAATCTCGAGCAATAAAATCCGTATTTTAATTCTAAATATATACTCAGTAAACAATTTGTGTTAATAATCACTCAAAAATATATTAAAAGTTTAGTAAGTTTCGTAAGTGTTTGTTTATATTCATTTATTTAAATATTTAGCTCTTGTTTATATTTCAGAATATAGATTCTAATCGTTTCTTTATATACAGTAAAAATCATACATTATTAATTGTTAACGTTAGAACTACTGGAAATATAAAATTTGTAGTAGGGAAGCACGAGGAACAGGAATATTTATATATATTTTACTTAAAATTCATTCGAGTCTAAAAATATACAAAATTTCTATGGAGAACTATAAATTGACCATTTGATCATTTTGATAATTTTAATATTAATAGAATTTGTCGGTTTCGGAAAAATTATAATATTAACAACAACAATGTTATGTATCTTATGTGTGTAGATTTTTCACTATATCTTAATAGTATTTTAGTTTATTATATAAAAGTATATTATATATACTTATATATATATATAAAATATATATTATATATAAATATATATTATATATATAAAAGTATATTATAAGTATATATTATATAAGTATTTTAGTTTATTATATAAAATATAGTATGTTATGTATACATCTAACAATTTTTTACGAAATCAATTAGCAAATTTAGAAGTGCAACAATATTACAATTACATTTAAACGATAAGTTCATCAATCCAGAGAGGACCAAAACTGGACCAATGAAATCATTTTTTCAGGAAATTATTATTTATTTATTTATTCAAACATTGCAAAAACGATTTGGTTGGGAACTTTTGAACGCCATTGTATGTTATTCTGTTCAATGATCATTTGCTATCTGTTCAATAATACCATTATTTCATTTGTGTAAAATTTGTATTTCTTTTTTTTTTTTTTTTTTGAGTCAAAAATTCGTCATTTGTCATTTTTGCAGTCCTCCATTGAACGTACATTTTCGCAATTTAAATAATTTTTTAAAGACTAATCCAATAGAGTCATGTCTAAACTCTAACAACCAGTTTGCACGATGCGATTTTTTAACTGATTCGATCGTTAAAATCAATAAAAGTTAAAAGCAACATATTCAGCACGTAGAGATGTATGAATTTGTAAGTTCAACTTTGTCTTCAGTATACTGTATAACAAAGTTGAACATTATATGGTGAAAAATAACATATTTTTTCTATTCATCCATCTATTATATAATTACTAATAATAATAACTAATCATTTTGTAAATGATATTTTGTAATCCCACTAAACACATCAGTTTTTTGGGATGAAACCTTCTTGCGATTACAATCATATACGGTAAATATTGTTACAAACTAAATTCATTTTATTATCTATTATCAGACATTTTAGAAAAGATTGAATTTTGTTTGCAGTATAGGAGAGTATTGCAAATAGAAATTTGATCTAATAAATTTCTCTTGGACAATATTTGGAGTATTATCTCGTAAAAATTGGACAGAAAAAATTAAATGAAGAAAGAGCATTTCTATATAAATGTTCTATTTTTATTTTATATATTGTTTTTAATTGTTATGATTGTTTGTTAAATGTGAAAAGACATTTTTCAAAAAATGAGGAATTGATTTCGGTCAAAGAAAATGAATTTAAAATTTAAAATTCAATCATATAAATTATATGCATCATAGAAACACGATAAAACTTATCTTTTGTCTTTGGCAATAGTCAAATCTTGTTACAGAACTTCCATTAATTCTAAGACATACTTCATTATTCTGCTTAAATATACTTTTATATACTTATATACTACTATATATACTACTATTATATACTTCTATTATTCTGCTTAAAATTAACAAGGTGAAAAATATAAAAATCTTTTAGAATATATAGATTAAAAAATACACTAAATCTATTGTTTGAAAAAAATTGTTAAAAATTTTGTTAAAATGTGTATGAAAATATAAATTTACGTAACTATTAAAAAATTCGTTTCTGAATTTAAAGTGAAGTTGCAATATTTAGTCAATACATATTTTTGTAAAAATAAGCTTAAAAAAATTTCCTATAATTATTAATAACAGTGTGTTTTTTACATGTATGTTTTATATATTTTATATATGTATAAATATAAAAGTATCTTCTTTCAGTAGTTTCTATCAAGAGAAAGTCTGATAAATGAAAAAATGCAGTCTAGAATTGATTTTTTGTTATATTCTTTATTCAAATCAAAATTAATATATATTTTACCATATTATGTCACTTCATTTTTCACTTTACGCAACACTGTGTTGAAAAATATTCTATTCATATTACAGTTTTATTTTATTAATAAGATAGAACTTTGAAACTGATTATCTCAAAGCACAATTTTGTCGGAAACACGCTTATTCCTTAAAAGCCTTTAATTGTGAATATGACACAATCTGTTTATAAATCTGATTATAAATTTTAGCGCAATAAATTAAACTTCTAGTATTATTATTACTTATATGTATCGCGATTGTAAAAATATTCCCGATTCAATGAAAGAATTAATTATTAATTTGTTAAATTATTTAAATTTAGATCGGAATAAATATTGTTGATTAATTGTGCAGAATATCTTAAATTAATTCAAACTCTCACATTAGTTTTAACAATAAATAAATATCATTGTTTAAAAAATTCGTTTTAACACGAGCGTTCAATTGTTCTGCTCGAAAAATAAATGTCAAATCACGTAGAAATTTCTTCACTATGCATCTTGATGAAATGAGAAATGTGAAATTCTGACAAAAAATGTGAGAATAGTACAAATGAGATTAGAATTGATGCAATAAGTAATAAATAATCTCCTACATAGCATTCAACTATGCACACTCCATGATCACACATTAACAATTGACTCGCGCCAACAGATCGTCCATACTGTCTCTTTCCTTTGGAAACAGATGACATCCCAATCCCGATCGTGACATCAGCACCTCTAACGTTCATAACAATTTTTCAAAAAATTCTAAATGCTTACAGAAATCACAAAATAATCGATAACTTAACGAAATGTAAAAAGTTTAAAGCATTTGCTAAAAAAGTTTTAAGACAGTCTAAGAAACAATACTGAATGAACTTCTCTCTGTCACCGAGATACTCTTTTTCTACACAAACAGTAAAGAAATAAATTGAAAGCAAAAGAACCTGTTATCGAAAAATAGGGTGAATGCTCTTAAAACGTGATAAGAACTAATGAAATGGCAAGTATATTAACGAAGACATTTTCCAGCAACTCAAACTATAGTGGCGATTTTCTTTCACTGAAAGTAAATTAATTTCGAAACAATGCAAACTCCTGAGATCAGTCTTCACGCAATGTCTCCTCAATGATTAAAAATATAAAAAAAATGTTATAAATCAAAATCAAATGGTATTCAATGAAGTAGTATTCTATAATCTGGAAAAATTTTTATGCATTGGTATATTCTGTTTAAAAAATTTTATCAAATTTTTTTAAATAATTTATATCATTTTACCGACAGAAAATATGAATCTTTTAGGTTGATCTCCAAAATAGACACGTTAAATAAATTACTTTTAATACATTAGGTTTCAGATTCTGTAAAATTAAATCAAATTGGAAAACGAAAATTTGATCAGCAAT
>CAJDYZ010010976.1:116511-131087 GCA_903986555.1 Heterotrigona itama | reverse complement strand
AAATGAAAGCTCGATGGAAAACTTACTTTGCATACTATATACTAAATATTAAAATTTACTTTGCATACTATGTACTAAATATTATAAACAAATTTTGGATAGTTTATATATTTTTCATGTTGCATTCTGTAGAATTTCATATAACTGCAAAAATATCTTATAATAAAAACATAATAATTTGAAAATTTCAGTCATTTAAAAATAGTATAGATCGGACGTATGTATGTATCTACACTGTAAATTTAATGAATAATTCAATGAAGGAAACAAAAATGCACATAATATTATGCTGATGAAAAAACAGAAATTACGCTTCTAACATCGAAGAGAGAGAAACTGAACTCATATGTAGGCAAATGCAAAATTTCAAATAATATTTATTATGGTTTACATTGTGATTGTTACATTTTTGGCAATATGACTATGTGACTAATGTGACTATGTGATGTAAAGATGATTATATATAATAACCGATGATGCACCTATGATTTCTTTTTAACAAAGATCATGCATTATCTTACTTGTTTATATATTTACAAATTTATTCTATTATGGAAAGTGGAAGTGAAAAAATATCATTAACAATTCTGCAACATCATCAGCAACATTATCGACAGTCTTTCCAAAATCTGTCGGTCTAAAATGTGTCAAATTTTAATAAATATCCAAGTGAATTGTTTAGTAATAGAATAAAAATATAATTATAATAATTTTTGTTAAACATGGCTTAGTTACTCTATTCTGTTATCTACGTGTGAAAATTCGTGTAACGTCTATTTTAATAATTACAAGAAATATATATATATGTTTCATATATTACTAAATTATATAATATTACTTTAATGAATTTTAGATAGCATAATTCAATAATTTTTATTCGACAGAACCACATCTTCATGATGAACAATCGGTGAAAGTGGCAGAATCAAAAAAGATTCACAAAATCATCGAGGAGAATGTCAAGGAAATCAGAGAGGGTGGATGAACGCCCCATGGATCCGGGGCTCAAATTTGGTACTACTTGAATGCAAAAGAAAAAGGTTTGTTTGTATTTAAAATTGAAAATTAGAATACTTTTAATTAATTCGTTAGATATTGTTATTAGCTTTTATATTATAATACTTGGACATATTAAATGCACGATTTAGTTCTATCATTAAATATTGTACATACAAAATGTCAGATTTTTCAAGTTGTAAAAAATCGTTCCAAAGGGCGGATTTTGATTTTCAAGATTAAAGTACATACAATTATGAAAAAAAATGTTTAATGTTTTTAGAGACATTTGAATTTTTATAATTTTTCAGAGCAAAGATGAGGCGTGCTTCTTATTTAGCACGTAACGTGTATATTTTACTATTAAAATTAGACAAGAAGATTACAAGTATTGATCTTCTCTTTATCAATTGTTATTTTTTCTTTGTTTATAATTATATTTGAACAACGAGAAAAAGTAAATTAATGAATTTATTTCAAAGTACAAATGAGCAGTACGCGGGATGGGCAAATCTTGGCTTTGGGCCCTGTTTCCTGCGACGATGACAACGATGACAATGATGGCATACGTCACTGTAACGACGGCTACCTCAACTTCGGTACCGTCTCTCGCTACAACAATCAGCAGCGAAATTTTCGATACGAGAAGGGTAAAATAATATCTTTTATCTAATTCAAAGAGCGTTAAGGCGATCAATATATAAGCCGTTCAAAAATTGATCAAATTAAAGAAACAAAAAGATGATGATGTTGCAAATACTACTACTTAAGTTTATCTTAGAATTTACTATCATTTATATCCTCTTACAATAAATAATTTATTTTTGAAAAATTGAACAGCGATCAATATATATTGTTAATATTGATCGTCTGAGAACCTTGAAATATTAACAATGTAATATTGATCGTCTAAACGCTCCATAAGCATGACTCTTTTGTTTAATTTCAACTTCCTTGTGTTTCATAATAGACTATTCCCTGTGTTTAAATAATAGCTTCATTTCGTTTTTTAACAATCAGACAGCGGTGTCTTTAACAATGAATCGGGAAGTAATGCCAGCGCATGCTGAATTTTGGAATGATTTTCTTTAGAATAAAGAACATACACATTTGGAACATATATATCTATGTTGTATTTAAAAATGTCTAGTATAAATGGAGTGAAAACAAAGAGCAAGGCGAGTTTTTTTTCTTATAACTTAAATATAGCAGATCAAAATTGACTTCACATGACCGTCCAACGTCCATTATTTCTTGGAATTAAAATTAAATATAATGAAGGTTATTTTGCGTGCATACAAAAGTGAAATCTACGAATAATTTTTTAAATATTTCTTTAAGGGTTTTTAAAATCATTTTTAAAATATAAGTTACACGTAATACTTCATTTTCTCATGAAAAATTATTCATAAGACATGCTAAAGCAAAATATACAGGAATAAAAATTTATTACAACATCATTTAATAATTGAAGCATTCTTTTATGCGTTATATACATATATTATAAAATTACTTAAAACTAAAAATATAAGAAAAACATTTACATTTGTACATTCGAATTAATTTATCTTAATTTTTTTTTAGATTCTCTAATAATAGAATTTAAAAACGAATTTCTGTCATTGGAATAAATTGCAGATTGTCTTTATCTTTAATTTTTTTTTTAATTTAATAGCAAATTTCCAGAAACAATTTTCAAAAAACAGTATAATAATTAGTAATAATTAGTAAACTTATATACTAGAATTTACTTATCTTAATTCTCGATTCTAGTAATGTAAAGTCTAAATACAGGAATAAATTTCAAATTATTCAAATTTAATATTCAGTAATATTCAGAGTAGTTCAGTGAAAATTAACATCTTGAATATTTCTGTTGCTTTTGGAAAACTTTGTAAATGAAAATTGTTCAGTACATATGTGACCATATATGACAATAATGCTTTAAATGATGAAGTTTCGAAAAATCCAAAATCACTTCAACTTCTTTCTTGGAATTATATACTTTTTGATGCATTATTTTAGACAGCTCCTGCGTAAGAAAAATAATTAATTTCTTAACTTCAATTTTATAAACATTGGATATCTTAACTTTGATTTTGTAAAATCCATCACATAAAAAACGAACAATATTTTTATGCTCGTACTTTTTCACGTATTTTACAAAATTAAAGTTAAATTATATACTAAATTAATAATTTTTGAATATTTTTTAAATTTTTTAATATCAAGCTATAGCTATTAATATGCACATCAAAAGCTGTATAATTCCATTTTGAAAAGTAGAGGCAATGTTGAAATTTCGAAACTTTTTCATCTACAAAAAAGGCATTACGTTTTTCAAAAATAATAGAAATGCTGTAATTCTTATTAGATCATTTTATATAATCTTTAATTTGATAACATATTACTTTTCTAAAAAGAATAGCAATTTTTAGGTCTCACTATAAAGGAATAAATATTCTATCCCGATAAGTTCTAATCTCAACGATGCTCTATTACATTAGTTTCGGCATTCATGCAGTTATTATTAAGAATACTGATTTAATAATTCGTATAAAGGAATAGATTTAGAAAATAGTTGCAGACTTCTATTATTGTGACGATAATATTATTGTTCCAATAATATAGAATGATAATTATTTTCAAACGAAAAAAGTGTAACTGTTTCTTCGAATAGTTAAAAATCAAAATTCTAATATTGTATAGTACAATATTGAAATCAGAAATTTCTATCATTTTCAGTACGACTAAACTTAAAATTCTTATTATATCGTGTTAATTCTTGACAATTTTATTGAAACTGAAAATTAAATTAAATTTCATTTTAAATCTCGGGATTAAACTTGAAATTCTTGTGTCTGTCTCGATTAATTCTTGATAATTCCATTAAAATTAAATTTTATTATCTCCATCCAGAGTTAAACTTAAAATCCTTGTTACGTCATGTCTGTCTCAATTAAGTCTTTAACCGCGACTCGACTTTATAATGAATACTAGATAGGCAATTATTATTTAAATGCGATATAATTTCTATTTGAAATAAGTGCTGATGAATGAGTTGGAATTTATTTAAAATTTGATTTTAAGACATTGTTTGTCTTACACGCTTATGTATATAATGTACGTAAAGTGAATTTTGGTTATATAACAATGTATCTTCATGTAGTGTATTGTTCATAATCTAAATACCTAAGCTTTGGCTTAATTGGTTAATTTATTATAAGTATATTTAACGGATATATTCGTCATATAAAAAGAAAAGTTACCTTTTGTTACATGAATTAAAATTTTAATGAAAAATAAAAATTATTCACAATAAAATAAAGAGAAATAAAATCAAAAATTCATTTGAAAAACACTACACATAATAAATTGCTAATATAATGCTATGGTATAATATTATAATATTATAATTCTCTGAAATTTCTTTAAAATGAAATATGCAAAATATTTAATTGTTTAATAATTTCCTATCAGCTGAGCAACAGAGTTTTGGCAATTTTGTTAAAACAGATGAAATTTCTAATTTATCTAATTTATATCTAATTATTATTTATTATTATCTATATTACATTTATCTATTTATATTTAATTTATATTTTTTGCTCTTTAATAAAAAATATTTTATTTGTAGTTATAATTTTACAACAGATGCATTTACACTATATTTGACGAGTATATTCGTCATTTCTTAATTTTAGCCAGACAATTAATAAATTAGATTACACGTTGATTAGTAGATACTAAAATTATTATTTGTTCAATTTATGATATTCTGTTATCGCCATTCTTCCTCTGCATTCATTATGCGTCCTTCTATAAACGAGCAAGAATGTTTGCTTTTCTTGAGAACTTTGCACCATCTCAAGCACGTCGAAACTTCAGTTGTGAGTTTCTCTTACATCATTCCTAATTTATTCTTCGACAATAGTTAGAAGTTTGGAATTCTCAAGCTATTGTCAAGAAGAAAGTAATGCCACATAGTACTCCAACATTTCCATTCAAAAGTAGTTTGCGTTCGCGATTATGTCACAACTTCTGTCGACGAAAATCTTACGTATTCTTTTTCACGTTCTGGGACGAGAGGATTGTTTCAAGTATTGCATTTTAAAATATATCATACGCAGTTACATCTTTAAATATATATGTATGTTATTATCACATTAATCTAATTTTTTATATGAATTTTTTACTCGATGGTTATAGTATTATAGATTATTAAACTCATTTTGCCATTGAAAAAAATAAAAGTGAGTTTTTATCAAAAAAAGAATTATTTTTACCGTTGAAGTTTGTAACTAATACGAAATTGACTAATTTGTTTGAAACATTTTTTTACTATATCATCGGAAGTGCTCGAAAACTTCTTAATATTACAAAATATTTTTTTCTCACTTTTTCCAACGAGAAATATGTTATTTGCATTGCAGTACTATTTTTAATGCCACAGAATGTTAACATATCTTATAAAATCAATTAATTGCTAAAGTATCTTATAAAAATATAAACGTTCTGTGTTTATTAATTTAGAATAGATTGCTAATCAATATCAGTCAATCAAGAAAGCTCTGCCATCTTTTTCATTACAAGAAAGAATGATGCAAGAAAGAAACATCATTTTATTTCCTAAAACAATTATTCTTATTTTGATAAATATTTTTTCTTAAACAAGAGTCTGCGTAATATCTACCTTATATTATAACTTATCAGAGTTCTATTTTATAAAGTAATGAAAAAACTTATGATATAAAAAGAAAATATGAAATATATAAAAAAAATATTTATTAATGAATAATTCCTTATTATTCATAAAAAGAAAACGACAGAACTTTCTTGGTTATCTAGAAAAATTCAAATTACAAATATGTAATTCTCAAAGTCCAAAGGGATATTAAAAAAGTTCAGAATGAATTGCAAATCTAAGATAAATTTTAGTTATATCGATAGTTTTCTGTATCGGAAAGTATATGTACCTATACAATACAAAGTGTTATATTTAAGTGAGAACTGTGGAATATTTTATTAGCAATTCATGTTATTAAAAAAATATTCCTACAAAAATTATTTGATTATTTGGTATTAAGGAAATATATTATTTGGCATAGATATTTTTTTACGTTTGTAAAGAAACATTATAGATTCAAGGTCAAGCTTATTTTTTCATTCATAGTGCGTCGATGTTTGTTAAGACGAATGCAACAACCTTAGTTGATAATATCATTTTAGAGAACAAAATCACAAAATTGTCAGAGAATTTCAAATGACGTAGGGAATAATTATGAAATATCGATCAACATGAGATTTTTCTTTATGAAAAGAAATCATTTATTCTTATTAATCTTCGAATATAATTTACACTTGATTACATTCGTTGAACGTAATGAATTAAAAGATCAAATTGAATGTGATTTTTATTATATAAAATCAATAGCAAGATATAGCATACGCAATGGAAGATCTGGGTATTTAAGTATGACAATAGATGTTAATTTCCTTGCATCTGGCCGCAAAATACAAGAATATTATAAATAAAATAATCTTGAAAATTAATGGATATTTAACTTTTTTCTAAAAGAATGGTTGAACTGCAGCCTATAATTCTTTTAAAGTTTTTTCGTCTCGTAATGTGTAGAATACGATGTAATAAAAACAAAATTAACCCTTGGAAAATTATGTTCAAAATTAATATTA
This sequence comes from Heterotrigona itama, assembly GCA_903986555.1. Classification (NCBI taxonomy): domain Eukaryota; kingdom Metazoa; phylum Arthropoda; class Insecta; order Hymenoptera; family Apidae; genus Heterotrigona; species Heterotrigona itama. Next base: position 124,397 of record CAJDYZ010010976.1, on the reverse strand, counting down.
TGACTTACTTTTAAGCAAGATATACCGATCCTAACGTGTTCTTATTTTTACTATAATCATAGAACTGACACTGTTAGGATACGTTAGTGGAATAAAAATGAATCATCCTGCATATTCCATATTTGAGAAAACATAATGGATTCGGTACTCACCCTGCATGTTGCTAAAACCACTCATCACTTAAGAGTTAAGGGAATCAATTATAAGGTATTCCTATATGTAGAGTAGCTCTAATTTCATTTGATCGTCTTACACCTAAACTCGAGCTCAACTACGTGAGAGAAAGCCAACGTTTCCGAATTGGTGTGTTTGCGTTAATCAGGGTCAAGCAAGACCTAGCAGTAGTATAAATTTGCTTCTGTTCTGAGACATAGGTGTCAAAGACTGTCCCTCTATAATATATCCTAGTCAACTTCCTAGATGTGCCAGTTGATTAAAATTACATGTCCTCGACTAAGTAGTAAAATCAATATTCATTTGACATTTCAATGAGTTTATGGTGACTGAAATCAAATTAATTTATGATGCACATAAAGAACGCTGTACGTTGTCACGAGCAAAGAGAAGTCGATGATTGTGAAAAAGAAAGAAATTAATTTTAGAAATATATTTAGAAATATTATTGAAAAAACAAAAAATATCTTAACATATTAATTCTGTTGTTTTCCTCGGTATTACTCATCACAATTATATTTAGATATTATATAGATATTATTAAAATATATACATGGTTTTTAAATATTTGATTATAATATTCAATATTATATTTCTTTTGTATATTTCATGTTTTTAAATAAAGTGTTGTAAAAAAAAATATCTGAAAAGTTTGAACGTGATGAGAAAGTTAAGAGAATAGGAGGGCTAATTAATCAAGTAATTTCTTAACCATATAATTATTGAATTAAAAAATGATAAAAACAATTTACTTTCATCTAGGTTAATTTCACCTTTAATAAATATAAGTTATAATATAACTAATTTTTGAATGAGATGATAGAATATATTAATATATAACGAGAAATCTATAAATTAAGAAATTAGAAACCTAAGTGATAAGTCAATAATTAAAAAAATTTTAATTATTTATCATTGTTACTTTTGTCCAAAATTATTTAAACTTAGATACTATATTAGATTCTATATTATAATTTTTAGAATTCAGATTACAATTATTATAATTAGTGACTCAAAATGATTAAAATTAATTTGGTTGCTTTTTTTGATATGTTTTAAAAATCATATGATGAAAACAAATAAAATATACTTGCACCTCATTTCAGATAGTCAGAAGATTCAATAGAAATTTTGCAAACTCTAGATTCAACTGCAGATATATACAGTGACTTTCATTAATATTCGGATACTTAAATATTTAGACAGTAAATATTGAAACTATTTTAATTTTATAAAAAGAAATCGTTCAATAATACATTTGATATTACTCATACCGTACAATATTACATTTGATAATACTCATTCTAAAATTGAAAGCCTCTATTTTCCAAATATATAATTCATATTATTTTAAAATGTTTTTACATTATGTAACAGATTTTTTTTCTCGGAAATGCTATAAATTGTCATAGTATATAAAAACATTGAATATAAAAACATAGTATATAAAAACATTTTTTAAAATCCAGATTGTATAGTTTATAATATAGTTATGATATAGTTTAAGAATTTATTGTCCGAATATTTAAGTATTCGAATACTGGTAATATTAATATATATATAGAATATATAAAATATACTTTGTAAATGCGACATGAATTTTCAACACTATGAGGTAAAAAATTTTACAGAGATCTCATAGCTATAAATAAATTTTTCTACACAAATTTTAGCAACTATTATGGAATATAATTATTATTGCAAATGAAATTTCAGTCAAAAGAATCCTTTTTTTAAATTAATAAAATACTTGAATTAATTTAATTAGTTATTTAATGATAAAGTATAAATAAAATAGGAATATTCTTTGGATAGCATAGAGTAATATGTTTATTAGAAAAATCAATTAGCTCATGTATTTACATTCAGAAAGACATACGATATAATAATATAATTAAAATCTATTAATAGTCATATTGTATTACAATTATGTTAGCATTAAGTAAATGTTCTTTAATATTCAGAAATTTTGTGAAGATGAACTAATAATATAATTATTATAAGAATATTTAATATTATAATTATTAAATATTAATGTTATAAAAATAAATCATTATTTTAAGCTATAGACTTTTGACATAATTTAAAAATTAATAGTTTTCACTCTGACATTATTTTTCTTTGTATGAAATTTTTTTACAAAAAGGATTTTCCCGAATAAAAATTGATAATACATTTATCGAATAAAAGCAAACAAACAATTCATAATATGACAAATTTTTTACGCAGAGTAGAATGAATTACACTTGGAGATTATTTGATATGTATATGTAATTGTTGTATTAAATTTTATTATTATTTCTTATAATTTTCTTTTAATTTTCTTGATAAACTTTACATTTTCACAGATTTGTTTCTTATTTACTTTTAGAACATATTTCTACCACCTGATGGAATAAACTTGAAGCACCCTTTGTTTGGAATGATAGAGTAGAGATAGGGTAGACAAGAGCTATCAACTAACACCCTCGGGTAACTAATAACCCTCATCCATTCATTTCACACCTCACAAGGGTGAAGTACGATCTGAATGAAGCTGGATTTAAAATTTTTAAGCTAATCAGCGTAATCAATTCTTACAGTACCAGTTGCTAATGAGAAATTTGTTTTTGTTGTACATTTTTAATTGAAAGAAAGTCATTTCGTAGTTTCTGTTAAAAAAGAAATTATTTTCTTAAAAATTTCGCTGGAAAAAATAAAATAGTTAATACCGTTGAAGATTTAAATTAAAGCAGAAAATACATTTCTTTCCTTTTATTAATCTTTTATGTATTTTATGCATTTCAATATCAAATAGTATTTTAGAATTAGACATTTTTTATCAACATTAGTAAGAATTATTCATTTATTGTTTCTGTTAATATAATTCTATTTTATAAAATTATGGATTATTTTATGTCATTTGGTTTTTAAATTCTACTTCTATTTATAATGAAAAATGTGAATGAATCACAGATTTTGCGTAAATTATTCTTAATGTATATAGAAAAAGGTATTAAAAAAATGCACATTGCCGAAATATTTTGCAATTATTGTCAATTTAAATATTTTTTCAAAGTTATAAATATTTTTTATTTGTTTGTAATAAGAAATATTATTTTTAATAAATAATAAGAAACATTGATTATATAAATTTTACAATATTTTACAAAAAAAATTTATTAAATACGAAAATACACACATTTTTAAAGAAATTATGCGAAACCATTCTAAAAATTAAAAGATTACAAAATAAATCTCGTTATTTAAGTAATAATAATAATTATTATTTTACGGAAATAATTCCCATAATAATACAAAATACACTAAAACAAATATGACGGATAGAAATAAAATACAGAAATGCAAAAATAGGAAAAAATAATTAATATTAAATAAATACAAAATTCAAATTACGCAATTTTAAAATAAATCCTAGATTTCGTCTTAAAAAAGGATTTTACAACAAAATTAAATATATCATTTTCATAGGAATTTTTAGCAAATTTTTAAAATTTTATGGAAATAATTGTGTAAAATTGAATCAGTGAATATTTTTTGTTACAAGTAACTGAAGAAACATTCGTAATATTGAAAAATTTTTTTTTATTGGTGTCGATTACTCAAAATGTTTCTAATATGGAATAATGATAATATAATATAATATAATATAATGGGAAAGAAAGAATTTATGCAAAACTTATTGTTAGTACGTACATTTGAAGAAAACGCTAAAAATAATATCCTATATCCCTATATATGAGATGCAAAACAAAACATCGTTATTTGTCACTGCAGAAAAAAAGTTTCAAGGATAAACTATTTGAAAAGGCATGTATTATAATAAAAAATTATTATGGTAAAAAAATTTTCTCAAACTCATAAATAACTTTTTTGTAAGATTTCAAGTATGTGCATTGATGATTTCTTAGATAAATCCATGAATTTTTAATTTCATTGCGTTACAGCCGATTTCAAGACAAATTCGTCACAAGACAAACATTATGATATTAAAATAATTTTAGACTTAGACTAATTTAGGTTGAATTAATATGTGGAGTTGTTTCAATTAAATTAAATTAAATATTCAAAATCGTGATCTTGCAATACAAGCACTTGTAGTATAAATGCAATTGTTACAATTAATCGTTTTCTGAATTGAACTTACAATTAGAGTTACAATTTTTACAATAGATTTTTACTTTGTCAAATTCAAAACTTTAGAAATTCTATTGTTGCACGCGAGAAATATATGAACCAACTATTATACTATATGATTTAGTTAGTAATCTAGAGATATATTTTCCACAATAACCAGCAAGATATCCTGTAATATATTTCATTACGTTTAACATTCTGTAAATAACTGTTGCGAATTGTTTTAATTCCAATGATTTGTGCCATTATTTCTTTCTGCTAATGATATATTATCGTTATATACAGAGTGTCTCAGTTTACGCTACAATCGGAATTTATACGTAAAAATATAAATGTAAATATTTACATATAAAATATATATCATTTACATATAAAATAATTATTTACTTTCTTACAATCTTGTATTTTCATGCTGTTAATGTGAACATTATATCACAAAATTATTTTATGTGTGAAAATTATATTAAAATAAAACATGCGTGTCTATATGTATTAAAATTGTAAATATGTAGTGATTATTAACAATGATTATTAGTCCTTAATACATATTGAAAAGTTAGTTTATGAGACAGTAATGGTGTTTTCTATATGCTATTAAATCTCACAATGAGTTTATTTCACGTCTAAATTTTTAAGTCAGGTTAAACAAAATTTTAAAACAAGTTTCAAATTTGAGTTTTAAAAGACTTAAATTAATTACATTGTTTAATCTTTCGCCACAAGTCTGTTATTCTACAAAATATTCCATATGAAATATTTTTCTTTCAAATGAAACTCGATGTATATTTATTAAAACCATATCCATTTTATCACCTAATGCGATATAAAAATTATTAAATTAAGTAAAACATTCAAAAGTTTTTAAATTCAACGTTTTCTACTCTATTCCGAAAGAATTTATGTGTATTTGACGAAATGAAAATGAAAATAGTCACACATCACAAATTTGAAAATCATTACAAATTATTGATATCTCAGTATTAAAATGTAAAATTTAATAAATTATCATTACAATATTCTACATGAATAATTTTGATGTTATATATTCTGAATCCAATAAATCAACTTCAAAATAATATTACTGAATTAATTTTTTTTAGTATATTGGTAATTTTATATTGGTTCTAGTAAATTAGTAATCTTTTTTTAGTATATTGTGCATAAGCAATGAATATATCTATCATTGCACAATGTAATTCAAAAGATAAAATATTAAAATAATTTTAATTATAATATACAAATGCAGTAAAACTATACCTAAACTTTTAGTTAATATTGTATATAATAATGTGTACAATAGAATTTCGATTCCGGACCGAGGCAATATTGGATAATTAAATATACCGAATAATTGGATTACACCCATGAAGTGATGATAAAAACAAAATAATTTGTAAAACCATCATGGATAATATAAAAACACAATTAATTAAGGAAAATAAAATATATAAATATAGAACATATAAAATATATATCCGATTGATATTATCTTGATTTCCTTTTCTTATAAATATGATACACGACAATTGCCGAAGAATAATTCGTATAAATGAACAATTAATCAGGTCCATTCCAATTCATTATTCAAATCATTCACTAATTGAATCTTTTTTTAATAAGTTTATTCTCACACGTGGAAAAATCATCTATGTTATACTATTTTTTATAAACAGAAATTGATAATAGAGTAGCTTTTAAATAAAAATATAAGAATTGCTCAGATTTTATTCTTATTTTTTTATTTTTCTTAAACGGAATCATCTTCAAATTTTTCATTAGTCATATATTGTATAGAGTGTTTCATTTCAAAGGAGACACATTTTTATGCACAATAGTATACAGACAAAAAATATCCATCGAAATAAACAATCGAGAATTAATACTGTAATATACACAATCGAGCCTTCTCAGATATATGAACTATAATGTATGAAAATCGTGCAATCTCATGACATTATGACGGTATTTACGGTATTTAATTAATACTAATTTCAGCTACAAATTAAATTTGAGTTTATATCCCGGGAATATATAAAAATACATATGATAGTGTTTTGAAAATGTTTCGATGTCATCTATAATAATATACAATAATTATACGTTTCAATTTAAAAATTCAATATTAACTTTTGCGGATTTTTGAAAGTTACTATAAGTTTAAATAAATAACAGCATGATTTGTCCCCTTTTATACTAACTTTTATCTCAAATATTCTTTTGAATAAAAGAACATATACAAATATAAGGAACATACAAATATGTGTTTTATATTTTTGGGATATTTGTCCTAGAAAATCAAAATGGAACACATTCTAATGATAATATTTGTACGTTTCTTAATTTTTTAAATAAATTTTTCCCCTTATAAATATGAGGGGAAAAATAATTTCAAAATTTTCATTTCTTACAATTTTATTCACTCGAATGATATTTATTATATTTGAATGAAAATGATTCTTTCTTCATATCTACAAATTATACAATTTTACATGAGAACTTCGTTAATTTAGATGATCTCGATCATTTTCCACGATTCCAAAATACATTTTTTTATGTATTTTATGTAATAAAGTTATATGTGTCCTCTTTTTTTTTTAATTCATTACTTTTAAATATTTTTTATATATTTGAAAAATCAAAGAAAGTTTAATAGTTTTAGTTTATTCATTGCATTTATAGTATCCAAAAACAAAATATTAAAAGAAGCAGTTAAATGTTACAAGAATTGTAAGCCCAAATTTTCCTCTTATAGCCAAAATTTTCTTCTTTGGCGCATTTAAAGTCTAAACACTTCATTATTTTGATATCTTTATTTTTCAGATTTGCTTAAACATGCATTTCATTTTGTTCTTTAATCATTGTAACCTAACTCGACTTATAACATAACAACTTAGGGAACTTTAAGTAGCAGCAAAAATGTGCTATAAATTTATGCATTAAAGTTTTCACTATTTAATTAAACTCACCTTTATAGTACACGTTGTATATTTTTATAGATTGAGATCATAAGATTCAAAAAATAGACTTATTTTTATTTCGTTTAGCAATATAATTTAACAGCGTAATCGTTATAACTGATTTGAACAATCACAGTCTGAATAAAAACATTTTGAATCGTTTGATACATATTGTAATGTGGTTTAGCGTAGTTTAACACACATATATATATATTTACATTTATTCGCACTGCTGCACTTGACATTCAAAATATTGGACTTTGAGTAATTCCTTTTTCAATATTTTCTTGAATAAAAGATAGAATTTGTTCTTTTAATTTAAAATAGTTTTGAAATACAAATTTTAGAATGGATAGAATAGAAATTTCTGTAGGATAGATTATCAAATTCAGTAAACTTAGCAAGTAAACTTAGTAAGTAAGATACGAGCAAAAATAAGTCGCAAGAAGAGAATAAAATTTTATCACATGTTTCATTTTCAAAAAAATCGAGTTTCTGAATATTTATTTAGTACGCGTGCACAATCACTCTAACTAATTATACCAGAAAATTATATTCTAAAATAAATAAAGAAACACAAATATTTGTATTCAAAAGCGTATTTTACACAGTTTTGTG
>CAJDYZ010010976.1:91099-103230 GCA_903986555.1 Heterotrigona itama | reverse complement strand
TATATATATATATATATATATATATATATATATATATATATACACATTTGTTTATTGTTAAGTATTCGTCGATAACGTAATTTATATATATATAATATATAATATATATAACATAAAAATAATATATATATATATGTATATATATATATATATATATATAAAATATAAAAATAATGTATTCACGTTTGCACATAGCTTTTTAACGAGCATCAACCTGCACGCACGCACACGCACAAGCACAAATGATTTTTATTTTTATGCACTTCGCCCTTCATAGTTAATTTTTGTTATTATCTCTTCTCGGTAAAGTAATTGAATATGATACATAAGAACGAAAAATTGATTACGAATGAGTAACAGTATCGCAATATTATTACATACAGATTTTGATTATAAAATTTAAAGGACGAGGAACAAATATATACGTATATATATATAATGTGTATAAATTTAAGAAGAGTTCTACCGAGAAGAAAATAAACATTTTATAGGCGCTCCACGATCATTCATCATCCTTCATCATCTTGTACGAGCGTCAAGTCATAGAAACTCGATACGCAACAGTGAGATACGTTACTAAAAATGTTAGATTTTGTTAAGATAACTACAGTCCTTGAAAAACATCCATGTATTGTCTGAATGTTTCAAAGTTCCTAATTTTATAATCAATATAAATCATCTGCTGAGGCTTACATGACGAATATTTGATCCACTTCTATAACTCTCAATCTATAACAAGAAGATATCATCCGCCCCTCATTTTTCCGATTTAATTTTTCCCTTAGTGTCAAACCGATGCAATGATAAAGAATTAATATCTAGTAATGACAAAAGAAATCATTCAATTTGCATATTCTTTTATTAAATAGATTAAATTTAATTACATATAGTGAAAGTATGTCAGATATAAATATGTATATCTGATATAGATGTTTATTTTATATCGTAATTTCACGCATTTTATTGAAAGATGTGTTTAATTAACATAAAGGACGAGAGTCCTTTAAATTACTGAAAATTAATTTTTGATTAAGTATTTTTATTCTATTGTCAGTGGATTCTTGTTTTTCCATGAAAACAGGAATTTTCTTATTATGTTATAAAAAATAGATGAAAACATTCATGATATATATACATATAATCATAATTTACAATAGTCATCTTCTGAAATAATATAAAAACATAGCTTTTAATGATCTCGAGATCCTTAGCAAATATTAATAAAAATATAAAGAACTTTCACTTAGCTTCTTTCAACAGAATTAAACTGTTATTATCATAGATCATTTTATATAAACTAGTACAAATTTTTTCAAAGGGACATTGTATAAAATTTTATACTAGAAATAGTTTAACTTATAGAAATAATAATTTTCTTTGATAAAATATGTATTATCGTCATCCAAGCAACACTCAAACATTTTTAGATATAAAATCCTAATCGTGGGATTAAATAAGATAAAAAGAGATAAACTTCAGTTAAATTTACATATGTGATTCTTCAAAAAGAAACCAACATAAATTATCATAAAATTTAAATATTTTCGTAATAAGAAAAAATATAAAATCCTTGGCATTGAATGGAATTGTTTGCACGTAAAACATATTTAATAGCAAGAGATTGAACTTTCATCTTGTTTTCCCGTATAAATACTAATTTTATAACTTTATATAATTTACTATTAGATGTTTTTTAAATTTATAAATCTTTTATTGAATTTATTTTAATATATGAAAAACAATCCTTCTTATGTATATTTATATCTCTGTGTATTGTTCATATACAATAATTTTTCATATACTCTCTTTTACATATCTTCTTTTTATAACGTCAAATTTTTTTTATACTACATTTTTCTTTCGTGGTTAAACACTTTTTTAAATAATTTTCTGGCTAAACTTTCTTATTGAAGTACCTTTCAATACGTATAATAAGTTATTAGACAAAGTTTTAAACTTATTTTTATATAAATTAATAAATTATAAGTCCTATTTTATTATGATCAATACGTCTTTGTTACCTTCGTTTAACCTTTTAGTTGTAAATAGAATTTCCAATTTTATTTACAATATTTTATTTATAACTATCTTTTTAATTTCTATAGTATTTGTATTTTTTTCATTTGAAATTTTCTTTGCTTATGTTAAAAAAATTTTAAAAGACGGTTTGATTCTCTTATTCTCATTTGTTTCTTTATACAAGTGAGAAAATAATATAAATATATTACTATTTAATATATATAACTAATATATAACTAGTGAAAGCTATATTTGCTGCTGATAATTTTACTATGCTATATTTCATTCATGTAATTTTACTTTTTATATCATTTATTCGATTATTAAAGATATTGCGTGTGTGTTGTATTCAAGGGTTTCCATTTTGAAGGGGAACATAAACGTTAAAACAGAATTCTACGATAATCAATATGCTATCGGTATATCGTTAAAGGCTTTTTATTACATATACCTGTATACAACGCTAAGGTATTAATAGCTGGTATCGTCAAACTAACCATCGAATATAATAACATTAAACACTTATTGCCGACGCGATTATGAATAGACTTTCTTATTTACATAGATTTTCTTTCTTTTGTATAATATCGTAGATAATAATATCATACATAATATAATAATTATCAATAAAACAATTTTTATCTTGAGAAAAATATTGAAAGTAACAAGATTATAAAGTTGTTTACCAGAAGTTATATAAAAACGTTGTACAAGTACATGTTGTTTATAACTTTATACAAAAGCAATAACAATAAACTTCTATGTAAGATAAAGAACATTTTATCGAAAATTTTAAAAAAGTGATCTCGAAGAATTCCACCTGTATGATTTTACTTTCATCACGTTCCGGACAAATCTCTTTGATTAAAATGATCCCTCTTACGCTGCATTTAGATCAGCAAATAAATACTTGTTCTCTCTCCACTTAAACTAAATCCGTGTTCATTTATTAACATTCGTTTAATTTAATAAACGATACAAACTGTTCAATTGTTCATTCTAAACGCAGTCCTATTCTTTTAATTCTCTCAGTCGTAATGAATTATATATGTATATCTATAGACAGGTATCTTTTCTATTAGCATATAAATATTAAGTTTCAATGACATATTGCTATCTTGGTCCACCAAAAAGTTTTCTCGAAATTTTATTATAAATAATATACATAAATAAATGTATACACCTTATGAATGTAGACCATATAAAATATAATCTGGCTACACTTAACTTCTAATGTGAATGAGTTCGTCATCAGTGAAACTTTTAACACTGAAAACAATCAAACCTGTCAATATAATGGATTTCAGATCTTTTTATAATTGCCTAAAAACAGTATAGTAATTTTTATCAAAATTAATTTCTATTCTGATTTCTATTTAGAGAGAAACATAATTGTATAAATCTATTTATCTCAATTATTGTAATTTTAAATTATAATCATTTATGTACAGATTGTTTACATACGTATTCCTTACCTAAGTTATCCCATAAACAAAGAAATCTCTAATTTACAAAATAGACATAAAAAAAATCGACACTTTTTAGAACGACAGGTCGAAAAAAGCAAGAGAACAAAAACCGTGTTAAAATCTACCGTCTAGTATTAAAATTAAAACATTTTAAGATAACATTCAATTTAGTCGAAGTTTCAGTTTGGTATATATGATATTTTGGATTGCATCCTTATCAAATAATTCTCATAAACAATGGCAATATAATCCAATTTAAGCGTACGACTGTCATTCCAGTTTTTATCCCGAAATTTTCTAAAAGCAGTTTATTCTTTTCTAAAATAAAAGAAATATTTCAGGATTAAGTCATTTATATAAAATTGAAAATAAAATAAAAGATTAAAAGCATATCGTGATCAAATTTATCGCTTAAAACGGAAATGAGGGCTAAAGAATATACGATTTATTTTTCACACATTCATTATACATATGATGATTTCTATTTACAAAAATATAGGAAGTATTTTGTTACACCGCCAATAGAATTTAAAACATCGAATCCGAAACACGTAGACTATCCAGAAATAAAATTTTCATAGATCTTGTGTACCATGAATTCTCAAATTCACGAATAAGAGTTTGTAAAATAGTCGCGGTTGTGGTTGCGATTGTAATCAATATTCCGCACAATTCAAATGATTTTGAAGAATTGCAGTTAACAATATGCATAACTCTACGAAAAAAATAAAAAGAATACATTCACAGCACGAATGAAACAGTGTATATTTTTGAGAGCAGCACTTAATGGTATTTTATAATATATAACGTAGAATAATGTAGAATAATGTTTTTTTTTTTAAATATATTCATATTCTGTGAATATTAAAAACATGGAAACTCTTATGTTATTAAATATAATTATTTCTCTTTGTTGTTTTCGATTAAACTTTGTAGGTATATTCTAAAAAAAAAAAATTCATGTAAGTATACACACCTCAGTCTCGTCTTACACGGTATCTTTTTACACGATTTATAGTAACATTTTTTTATACATTTTATTCATAGTTGTATATTTTATTCATACACGGTCTTTTTTTACATTTTCTTTTCACAGTTATGCGGTCAAACAATACAATTATGTAAAATATAGGCAAGAACATGTATTAGTTAACATAATGTGCGCAAAATAATAATACAGAATGATACTTTAAACGATGATAGTAATGTTGTTTCAATAGCAAAAAAACAAATTGGTTGTATAACGAAAAACGAGAATGAATAAAATGCTGATCCTTTAAAGAATATTAATTATTTTTATTTTCCTCAACACTTATTACAATATTTTTTTCTTGCTTATGTCTATAGAACGTATTAATAAATTATTATATGGTATTATACTATAATATATAATTAGTATTATTTTACAAATAAATTTCTTACTTTAATTCCAAATTATTACAATTTATGATAATTGCTTGCAAATAATTAAAGATCAGTATAAAGCAGAAGTCGAAAATTTAAAGAACTTTTAAATAGATTTTATTTGAAACATGGTAAACATCTTTTTCGAAAAATATTCTTACATTACAAGAATTCTTACATTCTCCGATGAGAACACATAATAAACAAATGTTTTCAAAAATAAAAATTTCATATAGAACAGGACAAATATGAAAATGAAAAGTTTTAGTTTTATTTTTCTGCCGGAGGAACAGATAATTTATTCATTAATATTAGAAAAGTTCTCAATATTTGTAGCAAGTACTGGCACTGAATATTCAATGAATAGTACTTGAATATATAAATCGATTTTTAATTAAATATTCTAAAATAACTTGTTTCCATGGAACTTGTATTATACAGATTCTAAAATATTTGTTCCATAAGAACACTACTCAAAAATCTATTTCTAATCTTTCTATAAAACTTCCACAAGAACATATTTTTTTAAACGAAATAGATAAGTTCGAGCAGAATTTTTTTAAAAACAAAAAGAATCTGTTAATTTCAATGCTTAATATAAATTATCAAGAATCCAATAAACTATCGTATCTAGATTGAAAAATCGTCACACATAGGCACATATATGTAGGTACATGTTAAAAATACCAACACTTGTATTTACTTGCAGAATATACAAGGTGAACCAGCAATTACATCTACCTCAAAGAATATTACGTCTCTTTCCTCAAAAAATATTAACTATTAATAACTTATGTACGTCAAAAAATTATTAATGTGAGAGAGAGAGATCATTTCTGCAAAATCTACCATGCAAAAGAAGGGGAAAGATAGAAGTAGTATTCACAGCACGTCTTTGTTATAAATAAATTTTTTAATATAATAAATATTTTATAATAAAATATCTATTAAAGTAATAATTTTTTGACACACATAAGTATTTTTTTTTTATTTTTTGTAAAGACCATTGACCATTTCATTTTAAAAAGTGGAAATAATCTTGAAATCTTCAAAATCTCTCAACAAAAAAATTATTATTATTATATTGCGGCCTGCACTCAATGACTTTTTAAAAAATTCATTAATGACTTTTAAATAAATTTTTAAAAAATTTGTTCGTATCTCCAAAACCATTGAGGTAGACGTAGTAGTTTGCTCAACTATCACATGAATTATTGTGGGAAAATTTCAAAATTAAAACTGAAGAACAATTTTAAAAAGAAGACATTAACCCTTTGTCTTACGATTTTCTTCTCAGTTTTCAATAAATATTAATTAATATAACATATTACGTCGTGTTAGATATAAAACATTGAAAGCATTATGTATAATTTGTATTTACTAATCTTCAGTTTAATGAATTAAAATTGAAAATTCAAATTTACATTCCATAGGATACTAGAATTTGCTTTTTCTTTCAAACCGAAACCATAATTCTTAATCAATATAACTCATATTGTGACTCAACAATGTGGTTAATGACATTATCCCCGTTCTTTAAAGAAGCTAATTTACTGAATGAAAAATAAGTATATAACAGTAATCAATAGTTGATAATTAATTAATAAGCAAGAAACTAAATACGATTAAGAACTTTGAAAAAATTGTTGAAAATTTGATTCCAATTCACACATTCAGACAATAAATTCGAAATTAGATCGTAATTCAATGTTTGTATATACCGGATGACCGTGAAGTGCCAGGACTAGAAAATGAGGAAAAGAGTAAGATGTACAATAAATGGGATCGTTGCACAAAATACGTGTGCGTAAAAAGATCGAAGTTTCTATGGCGGTTTGTGGCGTTTGCGTGTTATCCCAGGTCACCGAAATTCATGCAGTCACCGCCGATTGAATCCTACAGGGGTTGGTGGACCATCCCGTATTTCTCCTGCAAAAGTCATCGCTGGTTGATTTCGTACAGTGTTAACATACGGCCACTAGATGCTCGTCATGGGTTCGTATTAATCATATCTTAATTCTTAAGGTACATAATATGATTTTTTTGTAAAATTTCATTTCATTAGAAATTCTTCATTTGTCTTGAATTATTCAATTTAACTGAAAATTTTACTATTACCATCCACAGGATGTATCACTTAATTTCACCATCTCGAATTACTTGTAAATTATTTATCATATCACTTCTTTGTGACTAAAGTGACGCTATTCAAAAAATATGTTTCTTAGAAGAAGCGAAAATTTGGTTTTGAACATCATTCGATATTATTTGTTGATTAAAGAAACAACGCAATTCAAAGTAATACACTTCTTATCTATTCCATTTCACAGTGATAATCAAAACAAAATTCATAAGACAGAGTGTCACATGAATCAAGAAGAGCAATATAATTTTTTATCGACTAAATTATGGAGATTAAATAAGAATAGATAATATTTTCATAGTTGATAAAGTATTATCTCTGCAATATTTTTATAATTTTTATAATTTTTATAATATTTTTATAATACTTCGAAAATCACGATTTTGAAATTGTGTCACTTTCATTCGTTGCAAAGAAATGATATGAAAAAGTATAATGTTAAGGAAGTCATGCCTATGCAACTAATTAATTTATATTAATTAATTTTTTATTATTTCTTTAGAATTAAGAAATTGCATTTAAAATACAAAAAAATTGAAGGTAACATTCTTATTTTGAGAAAAGAGAAAAATAACAAATAATTAATTATTATATTGTATGATCTCATTAATATCACATAACTTTTGCTTGAAACATTTTTTCATGTAATAAAAATGAGTTTTGAATGAACTAAGATGGCAGACTTAAGTGACTATTACTAAAGTTAATTCATTAATTATTTAGAATTAAATTTGTAAACTTTAATCTATGTTTTTATCACAAATTAATTAATTTTAAATACACTTCTATATTTAAATTGTAATTTATAATCAACGTTCATTTCTAAAGATTCATTTTAAATGAATATGTATATTACCATCACACGCTAATTGCAAATTGATAATTAACAAAAGCATTACAATATAATGTATGATTCAACGTCCCGAATATTTCATTTAAAATGCTTAATACAATTATTTTCGATCGACAGTTCTTCAAGTCGATCTGAATAAATAAAACAACTACGTCGACAGATGTTAATGAAATTGTGTCTTGTTTAAGGGTTCGAGAATTCTTAAGCGTAGATATCGATATCAGCGGGCTAGAAATAAATCAATGTGACGCATCGTCTTTAAATAATGAGAATGAACTTCTAAGTAATCAAATAGCATCTTTTAAAGGCACGCACAAATGTCATACCGACACAACGCAGGTAATTCTTCTCTACATATCTAATTAGCATTTTTTTAGAATTTTCTACATTTCCTATCATTACCAAGCTTGCTTTCATTCATTATCACGTAATTAAAGATGTTACGGTAGAAATTTTCAAAATGCTTAACCTATTGATACGTTCATAATTTTAATATATACGTTCGTAATTTCAATATAACATACATTTTTATACATATATTATCAAAATGGATGATCTGAACGGCTTTTATGTGTAATATGTCATATGCATATGACACTAGTAAATTCTTACATATACATATATAATATACTAGGGTAATAAAAACAAAAAGTTGTAAAATAACGAAGTAGTAATATAAGATATTTCTATTGATTATGATATTTATCCGAACATAACTCTACTGATTTACTATCTGAAATTAAACTTTATTTCAAAAAGACGATCGAAATAATAAATAAATGAATTAAAAAATAAAAATTAAATTGTAGTATAACGTATAATGAAAAAATAATTCAGCAAACTCTTGGAATTTCTTTTTATAGCCTCAGTATTAAAAAATAAAATTTATTAAAACAATTTTGGTCTTTAATAATAATGAGCTAATATATTACATTACTAAAAGAATCATAGAAGCTACTTTAATCCTCAATAGATTACAGATGATTACAGTAATTAATTTATTTTAGATTATTAAAATTTAGAATTCTTGAAGAGTTTGGTAGAAAAATTCAATTAAATGAAAAATTTCGAAATTAAGTAATTTAATCGTAGATTTTTATTCTCTCTCTCTCTCTCTTTTTCTTCATTGATCTAATGATACTAATCTTCATTAATTCAATGATATTAAGAGATAATTTAAAAGTAATTTAAGTTGCTGAAGTTTAAAGATTTATTTATAACTAACGTGTGATTTTTAGTGTGAACATCAAACTCCAAATAATCGTGTAAATGAAAACGGTGTCGGTGCTGGTTGGGCGAAAGGTGCATATGTATGCAAATGTCGGAAAGGTTATTACAGCAAGAACCAACATCAATCCGCTTTTGATGGAATTCTCGTCGAGGGTTAGTAGATAATTTGAATGCCGCTTCATACAAAATGCATGATTAATAAGACTTTTCGCTTAGCTGAAATGTAAATTTATAGCTGCGTGGAAGGAAATGCAAGAGAACATAAGTGATTCATACGTAACGATGTTTCGCTGTTTGCGTTGTGCACCGGGATGTGCTAAATGTAAGGGACCTGAACCCTGTCTAGCCACCTACAATTGGTCCATCCGGTATGAATGCAATATAAACATTTATTTTTTTCCTTTCCTCTTGTAAGAAAAAAAATTTGTAAAATTATTAATTTATTCTCAAAGGAGTTTCCCTATTTAGAGTTTATATTAGCCGATTTTACATAACTTATTGAAAAAAATTGTCACTTTACGAGGGGCAGTCGAAAAGTAAATTTCACTTCGCTTATAACTATTTGGGTATTAAAGATATTTGGATGAAACGATACTTAATATCTCTACTCTGAAACTGTGTTTTACCGTTGCAATCGCCTGTTATTTGTTATCAATCATTTAACATAGTGTGTATGCTAGAGTCATCAATTATATGATGTTTATGGTCAGAATAAGATATCCAAGCTATTGGAAAATGTAGCATTTCATTCGAAAATTGGCTTACGGACACCCTCTGGACCTGTTATCTCGCGATTTTCACGTTCTTGAATCGATCAAAACAAAGCTTACAAAATGACAGTATCATTCAGACGAAGAAATCGAACATGCGACTCAAGAATGGATATTGCAAGTTGGACGGAATTTTTTTATTGAAAGACTATGTAGAAACATAGCTGATACAGTGAAATAAATAAACAATTAATTTAAAAGAAATAAGTAATTCATTATGTTTAATAGGAATGAAACTTATTTTTTGACTGCCCCTTGTATTATAGAAGTTTGAAATTTTATATATCTATTTGGTATACAAACAAAATGTAATTTTTATATAATTATCTTTGTTATTATTGCATATTTCTCACAATTTTCAATAACTATCACGATTTATATTATTGTATTTATCTGAAGAGCAAAAATTGAAGTGGTTATTTTATAAATTAGAAGCTAAATAAATTTTTTTAACATGACAGTCAACATTTTTTAAAATGACAGTCCCACAAAGCCAAAATTCATTAAATACTTCTTTAAGCGATAAAATAATTATTATCGATATTAACACAGTTCTAGTTTATAAGATATATTTTTATATAGATTAAATTCATTTTTTATTTCTTCCTTTCAGAGTACAACACCAATCATGGTAATTACTAAAAATGATATACTGTAGAAAACAGTTTAAATAATATGCAATTTAAATAAGAATAAAGATAATTGTACAAAAATCGCATTATATTATCTTGAAATATAGATCAATAGATACATGAAATTTTAGAAATATGATCAAATAGATATACGAAATTTCAAAACTTTTAATCTAACAATAGTCGCTTAAAAATAAATTGGCCTCTTGGAAAATGAATTCTTTTAAATACGTAGATTAACCCTCATCTGTCTCCTGTATCAATTTAATACGAAAAATGTATTATTGTATTACATATGAGTATCTTATTTTAAGCTTTGTAACGTCTATTTTTCAAATATAATTTTTACATTTTTGATAAAAAAATATTCTATCAGAATTGCTGATAAAATATATTGGGCGCTGGAAAAATATATAACATAACTGTAACTAGCTAATTTATCAGATCAACAGAGGCATGTACAAAATCGAACGATATGCAAATCGACGCACATTAACCATCTAAAATGATTACATCTACTATTGAAAATTGTGCACATAACATAAGACCAGACAAAGGAAATTAAATATTTTCGCTGAACCGAACGTCATGATTTTTGCAGCACACGTTTTCAAAATACGTACTCAACAGCAGTATATTATCGTATAATTATTATCCATCTTTCCAAAGATGCATATAAATATCTATAGTTTTGAACATATGTTCCTAAAAAAAAAAAAAAATGAACAAGAAGATGCATAGATAGTGTAATAAGTGAGAATTCAAAACAAATGGTAATACTAGACAAAACTAGAGAAGATAATATAAAATCGAACACATATACATGAGAGTAGGATTATTGTGAATCTTATATGTGATTAAATAAAAATTCAATCTATTTATAGTTAATAAAGGAATTTACAAATTTAATTATTCATCTTTTCATTATATCAACCGCGATGTCAATTTGATATCAAGGAACAAGTTAGGTTCAAAAAGTGCGGAGCAGATGCAGGTTAAAATATATTTTCATATTATATAGTTTATTTATTAAAATTATTAAATTTTTGGACAAATTGAATTGCAACTCTGTGAAATATTTATTTGTCAGTTAATAAAATGTCTGTTTTCAGAATCACTCTTCTATCGGTCTCTATTTTCTGTGTATTTGGTACTATTATCCTCGTGGTCTATATGTATCAACAGCGTAAGCTTAAAGTGTTCAAGGTCGCTTCGCCGATATTTTTGTCCATTACGCTTTTGGGTTGTGCTATCATGTATCTCGAAGTACGCACACAATTTTGTAACTGCGTATTAACATAATATTTGTATTTAGTAATTTTAATATTCTTTTGCATATTTAGATGGCTGCAATATTTCCCGTTTTGGACATGTACTCGTGCATTGCCACGAAATGGACGAGACATCTTGGTTTTTGTATTTCTTATACTGCATTGTTAATGAAAACTTGGAGGTAAATAATATAAACTTCGTAATTATTATTATAAACTTATTTATCAAACTTATTGGAATATATAATTAGATGAAACAATAATGTTTCACTTTACGTTTTTAGAAACAGGGCTAATTTCCTTGTTATTTTGTGAATGTTAATTTAATTTTGTACCTTTC